>MU847713.1:0-43768 GCA_032690845.1 Eleusine coracana subsp. coracana
AAAAATTATATACTATTCTACTCTTTGAATTTTGCTTTTTGTCGGTGTTGGCCTCGCCGCAAGCTTTCTAGAAAAAAAAAGTATGCCCCGATCGGACAACGGATGCAAAAGTTATGCTCGTTTTAGGTTATAGGTCTCATTTTCATGTGCTTACACGCACGGTGTGCTGAACCGCATGGCCAAGGGATGTGGCTTACCTTCCATGGTTCCTTGTGTACCCATAAACTCGGTAGTCTAGGCGCGTTCATGATACGGTGGGCGAGTCCTCCACCACGATGGAGTTCGACGCTGTATTGAATGTAACATGCTGGCAGTAGGAGGTATTCGGGTGGTATCTTAACCATAGGGAAGTATTCATTTTGAAAAAAATTATATACTATTCTACTCTTTGAATTTGCTTTTTGTCGGTGTTGGCCTCGCCGCAAGCTTTCTAGAAAAAAAAAGTATGCCCCGATCGGACAACGGATGCAAAAGTTATGCTCGTTTTAGGTTATAGGTCTCATTTTTCATGTGCTTACACCCACGGTGTGCTGAACCGCATGGCCGAGGGATGTGGCTTACCTTCCATGGTTCCTTGTGTACCCATAAACTCGGTAGTCTAGGCGCGGTACATGATACGGTGGGCGAGTCCTCCACCACGATGGAGTTCGACGCTGTATTGAATGTAACATGCTGGCAGTAGGAGGTATTCGGAGTGGTATCTTAACCATAGGGAAGTATTTATTTTGAAAAAATTATATACTATTCTACTCTTTGAATTTCCTTTTTGTCGGTGTTGGCCTCGCCGCAAGCTTTCTAGAAAAAAAAAGTATGCCCCGATCGGACAACGGATGCAAAAGTTATGCTCGTTTTAGGTTATAGGTCTCATTTTTCATGTGCTTACACCACGGTGTGCTGAACCGCATGGCCGAGGGATGTGGCTTACCTTCCATGGTTCCTTGTGTACCCATAAACTCGGTAGTCTAGGCGCGGTTCATGATACGGTGGGCGAGTCCTCCACCACGATGGAGTTCGACGCTGTATTGAATGTAACATGCTGGCAGTAGGAGGTATTCGGGGCGGTATCTTAACCATAGGGAAGTATTTATTTTGAAAAAAATTATATACTATTCTACTCTTTGAATTTCCTTTTTGTCGGTGTTGGCCTCGCCGCAAGCTTTCTAGAAAAAAAAAAGTATGCCCCGATCGGACAACGGATGCAAAAGTTATGCTCGTTTTAGGTTATAGGTCTCATTTTTCATGTGCTTACACCACGGTGTGCTGAACCGCATGGCCGAGGGATGTGGCTTACCTTCCATGGTTCCTTGTGTACCCATAAACTCGGTAGTCTAGGCGCGGTTCATGATACGGTGGGCGAGTCCTCCACCACGATGGAGTTCGACGCTGTATTGAATGTAACATGCTGGCAGTAGGAGGTATTCGGGGCGGTATCTTAACCATAGGGAAGTATTTATTTTGAAAAAAATTATATACTATTCTACTCTTTGAATTTCACTTTTTGTCGGTGTTGGCCTCGCCGCAAGCTTTCTAGAAAAAAAAAGTATGCCCCGATCGGACAACGGATGCAAAAGTTATGCTCGTTTTAGGTTATAGGTCTCATTTTTCATGTGCTTACACCACGGTGTGCTGAACCGCATGGCCGAGGGATGTGGCTTACCTTCCATGGTTCCTTGTGTACCCATAAACTCGGTAGTCTAGGCGCGGTTCATGATACGGTGGGCGAGTCCTCCACCACGATGGAGTTCGACGCTGTATTGAATGTAACATGCTGGCAGTAGGAGGTATTCGGGGCGGTATCTTAACCATAGGGAAGTATTATTTTGAAAAAAATTATATACTATTCTACTCTTTGAATTTCGCTTTTTGTCGGTGTTGGCCTCGCCGCAAGCTTTCTAGAAAAAAAAAGTATGCCCCGATCGGACAACGGATGCAAAAGTTATGCTCGTTTTAGGTTATAGGTCTCATTTTTCATGTGCTTACACGCACGGTGTGCTGAACCGCATGGCCAAGGGATGTGGCTTACCTTCCATGGTTCCTTGTGTACCCATAAACTCGGTAGTCTAGGCGCGGTTCATGATACGGTGGGCGAGTCCTCCACCACGATGGAGTTCGACGCTGTATTGAATGTAACATGCTGGCAGTAGGAGGTATTCGGGGCGGTATCTTAACCATAGGGAAGTATTCATTTTGAAAAAAATTATATACTATTCTACTCTTTGAATTTGCTTTTTGTCGGTGTTGGCCTCGCCGCAAGCTTTCTAGAAAAAAAAAGTATGCCCCGATCGGACAACGGATGCAAAAGTTATGCTCGTTTTAGGTTATAGGTCTCATTTTTCATGTGCTTACACCCACGGTGTGCTGAACCGCATGGCCGAGGGATGTGGCTTACCTTCCATGGTTCCTTGTGTACCCATAAACTCGGTAGTCTAGGCGCGGTACATGATACGGTGGGCGAGTCCTCCACCATGATGGAGTTCGACGCTGTATTGAATTGTAACATGCTGGCAGTAGGAGGTATTCGGAGTGGTATCTTAACCATAGGGAAGTATTTATTTTGAAAAAAATTATATACTATTCTACTCTTTGAATTTCACTTTTTGTCGGTGTTGGCCTCGCCGCAAGCTTTCTAGAAAAAAAAAGTATGCCCCGATCGGACAACGGATGCAAAAGTTATGCTCGTTTTAGGTTATAGGTCTCATTTTTCATGTGCTTACACCCACGGTGTGCTGAACCGCATGGCCGAGGGATGTGGCTTACCTTCCATGGTTCCTTGTGTACCCATAAACTCGGTAGTCTAGGCGCGGTTCATGATACGGTGGGCGAGTCCTCCACCACGATGGAGTTCGACGCTGTATTGAATGTAACATGCTGGCAGTAGGAGGTATTCGGGGCGGTATCTTAACCATAGGGAAGTATTTATTTTGAAAAAAATTATATACTATTCTACTCTTTGAATTTCCTTTTTGTCGGTGTTGGCCTCGCCGCAAGCTTTCTAGAAAAAAAAAGTATGCCCCGATCGGACAACGGATGCAAAAGTTATGCTCGTTTTAGGTTATAGGTCTCATTTTTCATGTGCTTACACCCACGGTGTGCTGAACCGCATGGCCGAGGGATGTGGCTTACCTTCCATGGTTCCTTGTGTACCCATAAACTCGGTAGTCTAGGCGCGGTTCATGATACGGTGGGCGAGTCCTCCACCACGATGGAGTTCGACGCTGTATTGAATGTAACATGCTGGCAGTAGGAGGTATTCGGGGCGGTATCTTAACCATAGGGAAGTATTTATTTTGAAAAAAATTATATACTATTCTACTCTTTGAATTTCACTTTTTGTCGGTGTTGGCCTCGCCGCAAGCTTTCTAGAAAAAAAAAGTATGCCCCGATCGGACAACGGATGCAAAAGTTATGCTCGTTTTAGGTTATAGGTCTCATTTTTCATGTGCTTACACGCACGGTGTGCTGAACCGCATGGCCGAGGGATGTGGCTTACCTTCCATGGTTCCTTGTGTACCCATAAACTCGGTAGTCTAGGCGCGGTTCATGATACGGTGGGCGAGTCCTCCACCACGATGGAGTTCGACGCTGTATTGAATGTAACATGCTGGCAGTAGGAGGTATTCGGGGCGGTATCTTAACCATAGGGAAGTATTCATTTTGAAAAAAATTATATACTATTCTACTCTTTGAATTTCGCTTTTTGTCGGTGTTGGCCTCGCCGCAAGCTTTCTAGAAAAAAAAAGTATGCCCCGATCGGACAACGGATGCAAAAGTTATGCTCGTTTTAGGTTATAGGTCTCATTTTTCATGTGCTTACACGCACGGTGTGCTGAACCGCATGGCCGAGGGATGTGGCTTACCTTCCATGGTTCCTTGTGTACCCATAAACTCGGTAGTCTAGGCGCGGTTCATGATACGGTGGGCGAGTCCTCCACCATGATGGAGTTCGACGCTGTATTGAATGTAACATGCTGGCAGTAGGAGGTATTCGGAGTGGTATCTTAACCATAGGGAAGTATTATTTTGAAAAAAATTATATACTATTCTACTCTTTGAATTTCGCTTTTTGTCGGTGTTGGCCTCGCCGCAAGCTTTCTAGAAAAAAAAAGTATGCCCCGATCGGACAACGGATGCAAAAGTTATGCTCGTTTTAGGTTATAGGTCTCATTTTTCATGTGCTTACACCCACGGTGTGCTGAACCGCATGGCCGAGGGATGTGGCTTACCTTCCATGGTTCCTTGTGTACCCATAAACTCGGTAGTCTAGGCGCGGTTCATGATACGGTGGGCGAGTCCTCCACCACGATGGAGTTCGACGCTGTATTGAATGTAACATGCTGGCAGTAGGAGGTATTCGGGGCGGTATCTTAACCATAGGGAAGTATTTATTTTGAAAAAAATTATATACTATTCTACTCTTTGAATTTCCTTTTTGTCGGTGTTGGCCTCGCCGCAAGCTTTCTAGAAAAAAAAAGTATGCCCCGATCGGACAACGGATGCAAAAGTTATGCTCGTTTTAGGTTATAGGTCTCATTTTTCATGTGCTTACACCACGGTGTGCTGAACCGCATGGCCGAGGGATGTGGCTTACCTTCCATGGTTCCTTGTGTACCCATAAACTCGGTAGTCTAGGCGCGGTTCATGATACGGTGGGCGAGTCCTCCACCACGATGGAGTTCGACGCTGTATTGAATGTAACATGCTGGCAGTAGGAGGTATTCGGGGCGGTATCTTAACCATAGGGAAGTATTTATTTTGAAAAAAATTATATACTATTCTACTCTTTGAATTTCCTTTTTGTCGGTGTTGGCCTCGCCGCAAGCTTTCTAGAAAAAAAAAGTATGCCCCGATCGGACAACGGATGCAAAAGTTATGCTCGTTTTAGGTTATAGGTCTCATTTTTCATGTGCTTACACCCACGGTGTGCTGAACCGCATGGCCGAGGGATGTGGCTTACCTTCCATGGTTCCTTGTGTACCCATAAACTCGGTAGTCTAGGCGCGGTTCATGATACGGTGGGCGAGTCCTCCACCACGATGGAGTTCGACGCTGTATTGAATGTAACATGCTGGCAGTAGGAGGTATTCGGGGCGGTATCTTAACCATAGGGAAGTATTTATTTTGAAAAAAATTATATACTATTCTACTCTTTGAATTTCGCTTTTTGTCGGTGTTGGCCTCGCCGCAAGCTTTCTAGAAAAAAAAAGTATGCCCCGATCGGACAACGGATGCAAAAGTTATGCTCGTTTTAGGTTATAGGTCTCATTTTTCATGTGCTTACACCCACGGTGTGCTGAACCGCATGGCCGAGGGATGTGGCTTACCTTCCATGGTTCCTTGTGTACCCATAAACTCGGTAGTCTAGGCGCGGTACATGATACGGTGGGCGAGTCCTCCACCACGATGGAGTTCGACGCTGTATTGAATGTAACATGCTGGCAGTAGGAGGTATTCGGGGCGGTATCTTAACCATAGGGAAGTATTTATTTTGAAAAAAATTATATACTATTCTACTCTTTGAATTTCGCTTTTTGTCGGTGTTGGCCTCGCCGCAAGCTTTCTAGAAAAAAAAAGTATGCCCCGATCGGACAACGGATGCAAAAGTTATGCTCGTTTTAGGTTATAGGTCTCATTTTTCATGTGCTTACACCACGGTGTGCTGAACCGCATGGCCGAGGGATGTGGCTTACCTTCCATGGTTCCTTGTGTACCCATAAACTCGGTAGTCTAGGCGCGGTTCATGATACGGTGGGCGAGTCCTCCACCACGATGGAGTTCGACGCTGTATTGAATGTAACATGCTGGCAGTAGGAGGTATTCGGGGCGGTATCTTAACCATAGGGAAGTATTTATTTTGAAAAAAATTATATACTATTCTACTCTTTGAATTTCGCTTTTTGTCGGTGTTGGCCTCGCCGCAAGCTTTCTAGAAAAAAAAAGTATGCCCCGATCGGACAACGGATGCAAAAGTTATGCTCGTTTTAGGTTATAGGTCTCATTTTTCATGTGCTTACACCCACGGTGTGCTGAACCGCATGGCCGAGGGATGTGGCTTACCTTCCATGGTTCCTTGTGTACCCATAAACTCGGTAGTCTAGGCGCGGTTCATGATACGGTGGGCGAGTCCTCCACCACGATGGAGTTCGACGCTGTATTGAATGTAACATGCTGGCAGTAGGAGGTATTCGGGGCGGTATCTTAACCATAGGGAAGTATTTATTTTGAAAAAAATTATATACTATTCTACTCTTTGAATTTCCTTTTTGTCGGTGTTGGCCTCGCCGCAAGCTTTCTAGAAAAAAAAAGTATGCCCCGATCGGACAACGGAGGCAAAAGTTATGTTCGTTTTAGGTTATAGGTCTCATTTTTCATGTGCTTACACTCACGGTGTGCTGAACCGCAGTGGCCGAGGGATGTGGCTTAACCTTCCATGGTTCCTTGTATACCCATAAACTTGGTAGTCTAGGCGCGGTTCATGATACGGTGGGCGAGTCCTCCACCACGATGGAGTTCGACGCTGTATTGAATGTAACATGCTGGCAGTAGGAGGTATTCGGGGCGGTATCTTAACCATAGGGAAGTATTTATTTTGAAAAAAATTATATACTATTCTACTCTTTGAATTTCCTTTTTGTCGGTGTTGGCCTCGCCGCAAGCTTTCTAGAAAAAAAAAGTATGCCCCGATCGGACAACGGATGCAAAAGTTATGCTCGTTTTAGGTTATAGGTCTCATTTTTCATGTGCTTACACCCACGGTGTGCTGAACCGCATGGCCGAGGGATGTGGCTTACCTTCCATGGTTCCTTGTGTACCCATAAACTCGGTAGTCTAGGCGCGGTTCATGATACGGTGGGCGAGTCCTCCACCACGATGGAGTTCGACGCTGTATTGAATGTAACATGCTGGCAGTAGGAGGTATTCGGGGCGGTATCTTAACCATAGGGAAGTATTATTTTGAAAAAAATTATATACTATTCTACTCTTTGAATTTCGCTTTTTGTCGGTGTTGGCCTCGCCGCAAGCTTTCTAGAAAAAAAAAGTATGCCCCGATCGGACAACGGATGCAAAAGTTATGCTCGTTTTAGGTTATAGGTCTCATTTTTCATGTGCTTACACCCACGGTGTGCTGAACCGCATGGCCGAGGGATGTGGCTTACCTTCCATGGTTCCTTGTGTACCCATAAACTCGGTAGTCTAGGCGCGGTTCATGATACGGTGGGCGAGTCCTCCACCACGATGGAGTTCGACGCTGTATTGAATGTAACATGCTGGCAGTAGGAGGTATTCGGGGCGGTATCTTAACCATAGGGAAGTATTATTTTGAAAAAAATTATATACTATTCTACTCTTTGAATTTCGCTTTTTGTCGGTGTTGGCCTCGCCGCAAGCTTTCTAGAAAAAAAAAGTATGCCCCGATCGGACAACGGATGCAAAAGTTATGCTCGTTTTAGGTTATAGGTCTCATTTTTCATGTGCTTACACCCACGGTGTGCTGAACCGCATGGCCGAGGGATGTGGCTTACCTTCCATGGTTCCTTGTGTACCCATAAACTCGGTAGTCTAGGCGCGGTTACATGATACGGTGGGCGAGTCCTCCACCACGATGGAGTTCGACGCTGTATTGAATGTAACATGCTGGCAGTAGGAGGTATTCGGGGTGGTATCTTAACCATAGGGAAGTATTTATTTTGAAAAAAATTATATACTATTCTACTCTTTGAATTTCGCTTTTTGTCGGTGTTGGCCTCGCCGCAAGCTTTCTAGAAAAAAAAAGTATGCCCCGATCGGACAACGGATGCAAAAGTTATGCTCGTTTTAGGTTATAGGTCTCATTTTTCATGTGCTTACACCCACGGTGTGCTGAACCGCATGGCCGAGGGATGTGGCTTACCTTCCATGGTTCCTTGTGTACCCATAAACTCGGTAGTCTAGGCGCGGTTCATGATACGGTGGGCGAGTCCTCCACCACGATGGAGTTCGACGCTGTATTGAATGTAACATGCTGGCAGTAGGAGGTATTCGGGGCGGTATCTTAACCATAGGGAAGTATTTATTTTGAAAAAAATTATATACTATTCTACTCTTTGAATTTCGCTTTTTGTCGGTGTTGGCCTCGCCGCAAGCTTTCTAGAAAAAAAAAGTATGCCCCGATCGGACAACGGATGCAAAAGTTATGCTCGTTTTAGGTTATAGGTCTCATTTTTCATGTGCTTACACCCACGGTGTGCTGAACCGCATGGCCGAGGGATGTGGCTTACCTTCCATGGTTCCTTGTGTACCCATAAACTCGGTAGTCTAGGCGCGGTTCATGATACGGTGGGCGAGTCCTCCACCACGATGGAGTTCGACGCTGTATTGAATGTAACATGCTGGCAGTAGGAGGTATTCGGGGCGGTATCTTAACCATAGGGAAGTATTATTTTGAAAAAAATTATATACTATTCTACTCTTTGAATTTGCTTTTTGTCGGTGTTGGCCTCGCCGCAAGCTTTCTAGAAAAAAAAAGTATGCCCCGATCGGACAACGGATGCAAAAGTTATGCTCGTTTTAGGTTATAGGTCTCATTTTTCATGTGCTTACACCCACGGTGTGCTGAACCGCATGGCCGAGGGATGTGGCTTACCTTCCATGGTTCCTTGTGTACCCATAAACTCGGTAGTCTAGGCGCGGTTCATGATACGGTGGGCGAGTCCTCCACCACGATGGAGTTCGACGCTGTATTGAATGTAACATGCTGGCAGTAGGAGGTATTCGGAGTGGTATCTTAACCATAGGGAAGTATTTATTTTGAAAAAAATTATATACTATTCTACTCTTTGAATTTCGCTTTTTGTCGGTGTTGGCCTCGCCGCAAGCTTTCTAGAAAAAAAAAGTATGCCCCGATCGGACAACGGATGCAAAAGTTATGCTCGTTTTAGGTTATAGGTCTCATTTTTCATGTGCTTACACCACGGTGTGCTGAACCGCATGGCCGAGGGATGTGGCTTACCTTCCATGGTTCCTTGTGTACCCATAAACTCGGTAGTCTAGGCGCGGTTCATGATACGGTGGGCGAGTCCTCCACCACGATGGAGTTCGACGCTGTATTGAATGTAACATGCTGGCAGTAGGAGGTATTCGGGGCGGTATCTTAACCATAGGGAAGTATTTATTTTGAAAAAAATTATATACTATTCTACTCTTTGAATTTCGCTTTTTGTCGGTGTTGGCCTCGCCGCAAGCTTTCTAGAAAAAAAAAGTATGCCCCGATCGGACAACGGATGCAAAAGTTATGCTCGTTTTAGGTTATAGGTCTCATTTTTCATGTGCTTACACCACGGTGTGCTGAACCGCATGGCCGAGGGATGTGGCTTACCTTCCATGGTTCCTTGTGTACCCATAAACTCGGTAGTCTAGGCGCGGTTCATGATACGGTGGGCGAGTCCTCCACCACGATGGAGTTCGACGCTGTATTGAATGTAACATGCTGGCAGTAGGAGGTATTCGGGGCGGTATCTTAACCATAGGGAAGTATTTATTTTGAAAAAAATTATATACTATTCTACTCTTTGAATTTCCTTTTTGTCGGTGTTGGCCTCGCCGCAAGCTTTCTAGAAAAAAAAAGTATGCCCCGATCGGACAACGGATGCAAAAGTTATGCTCGTTTTAGGTTATAGGTCTCATTTTTCATGTGCTTACACCCACGGTGTGCTGAACCGCATGGCCGAGGGATGTGGCTTACCTTCCATGGTTCCTTGTGTACCCATAAACTCGGTAGTCTAGGCGCGGTTACATGATACGGTGGGCGAGTCCTCCACCACGATGGAGTTCGACGCTGTATTGAATGTAACATGCTGGCAGTAGGAGGTATTCGGGGCGGTATCTTAACCATAGGGAAGTATTTATTTTGAAAAAAATTATATACTATTCTACTCTTTGAATTTCGCTTTTTGTCGGTGTTGGCCTCGCCGCAAGCTTTCTAGAAAAAAAAAGTATGCCCCGATCGGACAACGGATGCAAAAGTTATGCTCGTTTTAGGTTATAGGTCTCATTTTTCATGTGCTTACACCACGGTGTGCTGAACCGCATGGCCGAGGGATGTGGCTTACCTTCCATGGTTCCTTGTGTACCCATAAACTCGGTAGTCTAGGCGCGGTTCATGATACGGTGGGCGAGTCCTCCACCACGATGGAGTTCGACGCTGTATTGAATGTAACATGCTGGCAGTAGGAGGTATTCGGGGCGGTATCTTAACCATAGGGAAGTATTATTTTGAAAAAAATTATATACTATTCTACTCTTTGAATTTCGCTTTTTGTCGGTGTTGGCCTCGCCGCAAGCTTTCTAGAAAAAAAAGTATGCCCCGATCGGACAACGGATGCAAAAGTTATGCTCGTTTTAGGTTATAGGTCTCATTTTTCATGTGCTTACACCACGGTGTGCTGAACCGCATGGCCGAGGGATGTGGCTTACCTTCCATGGTTCCTTGTGTACCCATAAACTCGGTAGTCTAGGCGCGGTTCATGATACGGTGGGCGAGTCCTCCACCACGATGGAGTTCGACGCTGTATTGAATGTAACATGCTGGCAGTAGGAGGTATTCGGGGCGGTATCTTAACCATAGGGAAGTATTTATTTTGAAAAAAATTATATACTATTCTACTCTTTGAATTTCGCTTTTTGTCGGTGTTGGCCTCGCCGCAAGCTTTCTAGAAAAAAAAAGTATGCCCCGATCGGACAACGGATGCAAAAGTTATGCTCGTTTTAGGTTATAGGTCTCATTTTTCATGTGCTTACACCACGGTGTGCTGAACCGCATGGCCGAGGGATGTGGCTTACCTTCCATGGTTCCTTGTGTACCCATAAACTCGGTAGTCTAGGCGCGGTTCATGATACGGTGGGCGAGTCCTCCACCACGATGGAGTTCGACGCTGTATTGAATGTAACATGCTGGCAGTAGGAGGTATTCGGGGCGGTATCTTAACCATAGGGAAGTATTTATTTTGAAAAAAATTATATACTATTCTACTCTTTGAATTTCGCTTTTTGTCGGTGTTGGCCTCGCCGCAAGCTTTCTAGAAAAAAAAAGTATGCCCCGATCGGACAACGGATGCAAAAGTTATGCTCGTTTTAGGTTATAGGTCTCATTTTTCATGTGCTTACACCCACGGTGTGCTGAACCGCATGGCCGAGGGATGTGGCTTACCTTCCATGGTTCCTTGTGTACCCATAAACTCGGTAGTCTAGGCGCGGTTCATGATACGGTGGGCGAGTCCTCCACCACGATGGAGTTCGACGCTGTATTGAATGTAACATGCTGGCAGTAGGAGGTATTCGGGGCGGTATCTTAACCATAGGGAAGTATTTATTTTGAAAAAAATTATATACTATTCTACTCTTTGAATTTCCTTTTTGTCGGTGTTGGCCTCGCCGCAAGCTTTCTAGAAAAAAAAAGTATGCCCCGATCGGACAACGGATGCAAAAGTTATGCTCGTTTTAGGTTATAGGTCTCATTTTTCATGTGCTTACACCACGGTGTGCTGAACCGCATGGCCGAGGGATGTGGCTTACCTTCCATGGTTCCTTGTGTACCCATAAACTCGGTAGTCTAGGCGCGGTTCATGATACGGTGGGCGAGTCCTCCACCACGATGGAGTTCGACGCTGTATTGAATGTAACATGCTGGCAGTAGGAGGTATTCGGGGCGGTATCTTAACCATAGGGAAGTATTATTTTGAAAAAAATTATATACTATTCTACTCTTTGAATTTCCTTTTTGTCGGTGTTGGCCTCGCCGCAAGCTTTCTAGAAAAAAAAAGTATGCCCCGATCGGACAACGGATGCAAAAGTTATGCTCGTTTTAGGTTATAGGTCTCATTTTTCATGTGCTTACACCACGGTGTGCTGAACCGCATGGCCGAGGGATGTGGCTTACCTTCCATGGTTCCTTGTGTACCCATAAACTCGGTAGTCTAGGCGCGGTTCATGATACGGTGGGCGAGTCCTCCACCACGATGGAGTTCGACGCTGTATTGAATGTAACATGCTGGCAGTAGGAGGTATTCGGGGCGGTATCTTAACCATAGGGAAGTATTTATTTTGAAAAAAATTATATACTATTCTACTCTTTGAATTTCCTTTTTGTCGGTGTTGGCCTCGCCGCAAGCTTTCTAGAAAAAAAAAGTATGCCCCGATCGGACAACGGATGCAAAAGTTATGCTCGTTTTAGGTTATAGGTCTCATTTTTCATGTGCTTACACCACGGTGTGCTGAACCGCATGGCCGAGGGATGTGGCTTACCTTCCATGGTTCCTTGTGTACCCATAAACTCGGTAGTCTAGGCGCGGTTCATGATACGGTGGGCGAGTCCTCCACCACGATGGAGTTCGACGCTGTATTGAATGTAACATGCTGGCAGTAGGAGGTATTCGGGGCGGTATCTTAACCATAGGGAAGTATTTATTTTGAAAAAAATTATATACTATTCTACTCTTTGAATTTCGCTTTTTGTCGGTGTTGGCCTCGCCGCAAGCTTTCTAGAAAAAAAAAGTATGCCCCGATCGGACAACGGATGCAAAAGTTATGCTCGTTTTAGGTTATAGGTCTCATTTTTCATGTGCTTACACCACGGTGTGCTGAACCGCATGGCCGAGGGATGTGGCTTACCTTCCATGGTTCCTTGTGTACCCATAAACTCGGTAGTCTAGGCGCGGTTCATGATACGGTGGGCGAGTCCTCCACCACGATGGAGTTCGACGCTGTATTGAATGTAACATGCTGGCAGTAGGAGGTATTCGGGTGGTATCTTAACCATAGGGAAGTATTTATTTTGAAAAAAATTATATACTATTCTACTCTTTGAATTTCGCTTTTTGTCGGTGTTGGCCTCGCCGCAAGCTTTCTAGAAAAAAAAAGTATGCCCCGATCGGACAACGGATGCAAAAGTTATGCTCGTTTTAGGTTATAGGTCTCATTTTTCATGTGCTTACACCCACGGTGTGCTGAACCGCATGGCCGAGGGATGTGGCTTACCTTCCATGGTTCCTTGTGTACCCATAAACTCGGTAGTCTAGGCGCGGTACATGATACGGTGGGCGAGTCCTCCACCATGATGGAGTTCGACGCTGTATTGATGTAACATGCTGGCAGTAGGAGGTATTCGGAGTGGTATCTTAACCATAGGGAAGTATTTATTTTGAAAAAATTATATACTATTCTACTCTTTGAATTTCACTTTTTGTCGGTGTTGGCCTCGCCGCAAGCTTTCTAGAAAAAAAAAGTATGCCCCGATCGGACAACGGATGCAAAAGTTATGCTCGTTTTAGGTTATAGGTCTCATTTTTCATGTGCTTACACCACGGTGTGCTGAACCGCATGGCCGAGGGATGTGGCTTACCTTCCATGGTTCCTTGTGTACCCATAAACTCGGTAGTCTAGGCGCGGTTCATGATACGGTGGGCGAGTCCTCCACCACGATGGAGTTCGACGCTGTATTGAATGTAACATGCTGGCAGTAGGAGGTATTCGGGGCGGTATCTTAACCATAGGGAAGTATTTATTTTGAAAAAAATTATATACTATTCTACTCTTTGAATTTCGCTTTTTGTCGGTGTTGGCCTCGCCGCAAGCTTTCTAGAAAAAAAAAGTATGCCCCGATCGGACAACGGATGCAAAAGTTATGCTCGTTTTAGGTTATAGGTCTCATTTTTCATGTGCTTACACCACGGTGTGCTGAACCGCATGGCCGAGGGATGTGGCTTACCTTCCATGGTTCCTTGTGTACCCATAAACTCGGTAGTCTAGGCGCGGTTCATGATACGGTGGGCGAGTCCTCCACCACGATGGAGTTCGACGCTGTATTGAATGTAACATGCTGGCAGTAGGAGGTATTCGGGGCGGTATCTTAACCATAGGGAAGTATTTATTTTGAAAAAAATTATATACTATTCTACTCTTTGAATTTCACTTTTTGTCGGTGTTGGCCTCGCCGCAAGCTTTCTAGAAAAAAAAAGTATGCCCCGATCGGACAACGGATGCAAAAGTTATGCTCGTTTTAGGTTATAGGTCTCATTTTTCATGTGCTTACACCACGGTGTGCTGAACCGCATGGCCGAGGGATGTGGCTTACCTTCCATGGTTCCTTGTGTACCCATAAACTCGGTAGTCTAGGCGCGGTTCATGATACGGTGGGCGAGTCCTCCACCACGATGGAGTTCGACGCTGTATTGATGTAACATGCTGGCAGTAGGAGGTATTCGGGGCGGTATCTTAACCATAGGGAAGTATTATTTTGAAAAAAATTATATACTATTCTACTCTTTGAATTTCGCTTTTTGTCGGTGTTGGCCTCGCCGCAAGCTTTCTAGAAAAAAAAAGTATGCCCCGATCGGACAACGGATGCAAAAGTTATGCTCGTTTTAGGTTATAGGTCTCATTTTCATGTGCTTACACGCACGGTGTGCTGAACCGCATGGCCGAGGGATGTGGCTTACCTTCCATGGTTCCTTGTGTACCCATAAACTCGGTAGTCTAGGCGCGGTTCATGATACGGTGGGCGAGTCCTCCACCACGATGGAGTTCGACGCTGTATTGAATGTAACATGCTGGCAGTAGGAGGTATTCGGGGCGGTATCTTAACCATAGGGAAGTATTCATTTTGAAAAAAATTATATACTATTCTACTCTTTGAATTTGCTTTTTGTCGGTGTTGGCCTCGCCGCAAGCTTTCTAGAAAAAAAAAGTATGCCCCGATCGGACAACGGATGCAAAAGTTATGCTCGTTTTAGGTTATAGGTCTCATTTTTCATGTGCTTACACCCACGGTGTGCTGAACCGCATGGCCGAGGGATGTGGCTTACCTTCCATGGTTCCTTGTGTACCCATAAACTCGGTAGTCTAGGCGCGGTACATGATACGGTGGGCGAGTCCTCCACCATGATGGAGTTCGACGCTGTATTGATTGTAACATGCTGGCAGTAGGAGGTATTCGGAGTGGTATCTTAACCATAGGGAAGTATTTATTTTGAAAAAATTATATACTATTCTACTCTTTGAATTTCACTTTTTGTCGGTGTTGGCCTCGCCGCAAGCTTTCTAGAAAAAAAAAGTATGCCCCGATCGGACAACGGATGCAAAAGTTATGCTCGTTTTAGGTTATAGGTCTCATTTTTCATGTGCTTACACCCACGGTGTGCTGAACCGCATGGCCGAGGGATGTGGCTTACCTTCCATGGTTCCTTGTGTACCCATAAACTCGGTAGTCTAGGCGCGGTTCATGATACGGTGGGCGAGTCCTCCACCACGATGGAGTTCGACGCTGTATTGAATGTAACATGCTGGCAGTAGGAGGTATTCGGGGCGGTATCTTAACCATAGGGAAGTATTTATTTTGAAAAAAATTATATACTATTCTACTCTTTGAATTTCCTTTTTGTCGGTGTTGGCCTCGCCGCAAGCTTTCTAGAAAAAAAAAAGTATGCCCCGATCGGACAACGGAGGCAAAAGTTATGCTCGTTTTAGGTTATAGGTCTCATTTTTCATGTGCTTACACTCACGGTGTGCTGAACCGCAGTGGCCGAGGGATGTGGGTACCTTCTATGGTTCCTTGTATACCCATAAACTTGGTAGTCTAGGCGCGGTTCATGATACGGTGGGCGAGTCCTCCACCACGATGGAGTTCGACGCTGTATTGAATGTAACATGCTGGCAGTAGGAGGTATTCGGGGCGGTATCTTAACCATAGGGAAGTATTTATTTTGAAAAAAATTATATACTATTCTACTCTTTGAATTTCACTTTTTGTCGGTGTTGGCCTCGCCGCAAGCTTTCTAGAAAAAAAAAGTATGCCCCGATCGGACAACGGATGCAAAAGTTATGCTCGTTTTAGGTTATAGGTCTCATTTTCATGTGCTTACACCACGGTGTGCTGAACCTGCATGGCCGAGGGATGTGGCTTACCTTCCATGGTTCCTTGTGTACCCATAAACTCGATAGTCTAGGCGCGGTTCATGATACGGTGGGCGAGTCCTCCACCACGATGGAGTTCGACGCTGTATTGATGTAACATGCTGGCAGTAGGAGGTATTCGGGGCGGTATCTTAACCATAGGGAAGTATTTATTTTGAAAAAAATTATATACTATTCTACTCTTTGAATTTCGCTTTTTGTCGGTGTTGGCCTCGCCGCAAGCTTTCTAGAAAAAAAAAGTATGCCCCGATCGGACAACGGATGCAAAAGTTATGCTCGTTTTAGGTTATAGGTCTCATTTTCATGTGCTTACACGCACGGTGTGCTGAACCGCATGGCCGAGGGATGTGGCTTACCTTCCATGGTTCCTTGTGTACCCATAAACTCGGTAGTCTAGGCGCGTTCATGATACGGTGGGCGAGTCCTCCACCACGATGGAGTTCGACGCTGTATTGAATGTAACATGCTGGCAGTAGGAGGTATTCGGGGCGGTATCTTAACCATAGGGAAGTATTCATTTTGAAAAAAATTATATACTATTCTACTCTTTGAATTTGCTTTTTGTCGGTGTTGGCCTCGCCGCAAGCTTTCTAGAAAAAAAAAAGTATGCCCCGATCGGACAACGGATGCAAAAGTTATGCTCGTTTTAGGTTATAGGTCTCATTTTTCATGTGCTTACACCCACGGTGTGCTGAACCGCATGGCTGAGGGATGTGGCTTACCTTCCATGGTTCCTTGTGTACCCATAAACTCGGTAGTCTAGGCGCGGTACATGATACGGTGGGCGAGTCCTCCACCATGATGGAGTTCGACGCTGTATTGATTGTAACATGCTGGCAGTAGGAGGTATTCGGGAGTGGTATCTTAACCATAGGGAAGTATTTATTTTGAAAAAATTATATACTATTATACTCTTTGAATTTCACTTTTTGTCGGTGTTGGCCTCGCCGCAAGCTTTCTAGAAAAAAAAAGTATGCCCCGATCGGACAACGGAGGCAAAAGTTATGTTCGTTTTAGGTTATAGGTCTCATTTTTCATGTGCTTACACCCACGGTGTGCTGAACCGCGTGGCCGAGGGATGTGGGTAACCTTCCATGGTTCCTTGTACACCCGTAAACTTGTTAGTCTAGGCACGGTTCATGATATGGTGGGCGAGTCCTCCACCACGATGGAGTTCGACACTGTATTGAATGTAACATGCTGGCAGTAGGAGGTATTCGGGGCGGTATCTTAACCATAGGGAAGTATTTATTTTGAAAAAAATTATATACTATTCTACTCTTTGAATTTCTTTT
Source organism: Eleusine coracana subsp. coracana (assembly GCA_032690845.1). Taxonomy (NCBI): domain Eukaryota; kingdom Viridiplantae; phylum Streptophyta; class Magnoliopsida; order Poales; family Poaceae; genus Eleusine; species Eleusine coracana. Next base: position 17,238 of record MU847713.1, read on the forward strand.
TGTCGGTGTTGGCCTCGCCGCAAGCTTTCTAGAAAAAAAAAGTATGCCCCGATCGGACAACGGAGGCAAAAGTTATGTTCGTTTTAGGTTATAGGTCTCATTTTTCATGTGCTTACACCCACGGTGTGCTGAACCGCATGGCCGAGGGATGTGGCTTACCTTCCATGGTTCCTTGTGTACCCATAAACTCGGTAGTCTAGGCGCGGTACATGATACGGTGGGCGAGTCCTCCACCATGATGGAGTTCGACGCTGTATTGAATGTAACATGCTGGCAGTAGGAGGTATTCGGGGCGGTATCTTAACCATAGGGAAGTATTTATTTTGAAAAAAATTATATACTATTCTACTCTTTGAATTTCACTTTTTGTCGGTGTTGGCCTCGCCGCAAGCTTTCTAGAAAAAAAAAGTATGCCCCGATCGGACAACGGATGCAAAAGTTATGCTCGTTTTAGGTTATAGGTCTCATTTTTCATGTGCTTACACGCACGGTGTGCTGAACCGCATGGCCGAGGGATGTGGCTTACCTTCCATGGTTCCTTGTGTACCCATAAACTCGGTAGTCTAGGCGCGGTTCATGATACGGTGGGCGAGTCCTCCACCACGATGGAGTTCGACGCTGTATTGAATGTAACATGCTGGCAGTAGGAGGTATTCGGGGCGGTATCTTAACCATAGGGAAGTATTATTTTGAAAAAAATTATATACTATTCTACTCTTTGAATTTCGCTTTTTGTCGGTGTTGGCCTCGCCGCAAGCTTTCTAGAAAAAAAAAGTATGCCCCGATCGGACAACGGATGCAAAAGTTATGCTCGTTTTAGGTTATAGGTCTCATTTTTCATGTGCTTACACCCACGGTGTGCTGAACCGCATGGCCGAGGGATGTGGCTTACCTTCCATGGTTCCTTGTGTACCCATAAACTCGGTAGTCTAGGCGCGGTTCATGATACGGTGGGCGAGTCCTCCACCACGATGGAGTTCGACGCTGTATTGAATGTAACATGCTGGCAGTAGGAGGTATTCGGGGCGGTATCTTAACCATAGGGAAGTATTTATTTTGAAAAAAATTATATACTATTCTACTCTTTGAATTTCGCTTTTTGTCGGTGTTGGCCTCGCCGCAAGCTTTCTAGAAAAAAAAAGTATGCCCCGATCGGACAACGGATGCAAAAGTTATGCTCGTTTTAGGTTATAGGTCTCATTTTTCATGTGCTTACACCCACGGTGTGCTGAACCGCATGGCCGAGGGATGTGGCTTACCTTCCATGGTTCCTTGTGTACCCATAAACTCGGTAGTCTAGGCGCGGTACATGATACGGTGGGCGAGTCCTCCACCACGATGGAGTTCGACGCTGTATTGAATGTAACATGCTGGCAGTAGGAGGTATTCGGGGCGGTATCTTAACCATAGGGAAGTATTTATTTTGAAAAAAATTATATACTATTCTACTCTTTGAATTTCGCTTTTTGTCGGTGTTGGCCTCGCCGCAAGCTTTCTAGAAAAAAAAAGTATGCCCCGATCGGACAACGGATGCAAAAGTTATGCTCGTTTTAGGTTATAGGTCTCATTTTTCATGTGCTTACACCCACGGTGTGCTGAACCGCATGGCCGAGGGATGTGGCTTACCTTCCATGGTTCCTTGTGTACCCATAAACTCGGTAGTCTAGGCGCGGTTCATGATACGGTGGGCGAGTCCTCCACCACGATGGAGTTCGACGCTGTATTGAATGTAACATGCTGGCAGTAGGAGGTATTCGGGGCGGTATCTTAACCATAGGGAAGTATTTATTTTGAAAAAAATTATATACTATTCTACTCTTTGAATTTCGCTTTTTGTCGGTGTTGGCCTCGCCGCAAGCTTTCTAGAAAAAAAAAGTATGCCCCGATCGGACAACGGATGCAAAAGTTATGCTCGTTTTAGGTTATAGGTCTCATTTTTCATGTGCTTACACCACGGTGTGCTGAACCGCATGGCCGAGGGATGTGGCTTACCTTCCATGGTTCCTTGTGTACCCATAAACTCGGTAGTCTAGGCGCGGTTCATGATACGGTGGGCGAGTCCTCCACCACGATGGAGTTCGACGCTGTATTGAATGTAACATGCTGGCAGTAGGAGGTATTCGGGGCGGTATCTTAACCATAGGGAAGTATTATTTTGAAAAAATTATATACTATTCTACTCTTTGAATTTCCTTTTTGTCGGTGTTGGCCTCGCCGCAAGCTTTCTAGAAAAAAAAAGTATGCCCCGATCGGACAACGGATGCAAAAGTTATGCTCGTTTTAGGTTATAGGTCTCATTTTTCATGTGCTTACACCACGGTGTGCTGAACCGCATGGCCGAGGGATGTGGCTTACCTTCCATGGTTCCTTGTGTACCCATAAACTCGGTAGTCTAGGCGCGGTTCATGATACGGTGGGCGAGTCCTCCACCACGATGGAGTTCGACGCTGTATTGAATGTAACATGCTGGCAGTAGGAGGTATTCGGGGCGGTATCTTAACCATAGGGAAGTATTTATTTTGAAAAAATTATATACTATTCTACTCTTTGAATTTCGCTTTTTGTCGGTGTTGGCCTCGCCGCAAGCTTTCTAGAAAAAAAAAGTATGCCCCGATCGGACAACGGATGCAAAAGTTATGCTCGTTTTAGGTTATAGGTCTCATTTTCATGTGCTTACACCCACGGTGTGCTGAACCGCATGGCCGAGGGATGTGGCTTACCTTCCATGGTTCCTTGTGTACCCATAAACTCGGTAGTCTAGGCGCGGTTCATGATACGGTGGGCGAGTCCTCCACCATGATGGAGTTCGACGCTGTATTGAATGTAACATGCTGGCAGTAGGAGGTATTCGGGGCGGTATCTTAACCATAGGGAAGTATTTATTTTGAAAAAAATTATATACTATTCTACTCTTTGAATTTCGCTTTTTGTCGGTGTTGGCCTCGCCGCAAGCTTTCTAGAAAAAAAAAGTATGCCCCGATCGGACAACGGATGCAAAAGTTATGCTCGTTTTAGGTTATAGGTCTCATTTTTCATGTGCTTACACCCACGGTGTGCTGAACCGCATGGCCGAGGGATGTGGCTTACCTTCCATGGTTCCTTGTGTACCCATAAACTCGGTAGTCTAGGCGCGGTTCATGATACGGTGGGCGAGTCCTCCACCATGATGGAGTTCGACGCTGTATTGAATGTAACATGCTGGCAGTAGGAGGTATTCGGGGCGGTATCTTAACCATAGGGAAGTATTTATTTTGAAAAAAATTATATACTATTCTACTCTTTGAATTTCACTTTTTGTCGGTGTTGGCCTCGCCGCAAGCTTTCTAGAAAAAAAAAGTATGCCCCGATCGGACAACGGATGCAAAAGTTATGCTCGTTTAGGTTATAGGTCTCATTTTTCATGTGCTTACACCACGGTGTGCTGAACCGCATGGCCGAGGGATGTGGCTTACCTTCCATGGTTCCTTGTGTACCCATAAACTCGGTAGTCTAGGCGCGGTTCATGATACGGTGGGCGAGTCCTCCACCACGATGGAGTTCGACGCTGTATTGAATGTAACATGCTGGCAGTAGGAGGTATTCGGGGCGGTATCTTAACCATAGGGAAGTATTATTTTGAAAAAAATTATATACTATTCTACTCTTTGAATTTCCTTTTTGTCGGTGTTGGCCTCGCCGCAAGCTTTCTAGAAAAAAAAAGTATGCCCCGATCGGACAACGGATGCAAAAGTTATGCTCGTTTTAGGTTATAGGTCTCATTTTTCATGTGCTTACACCCACGGTGTGCTGAACCGCATGGCCGAGGGATGTGGCTTACCTTCCATGGTTCCTTGTGTACCCATAAACTCGGTAGTCTAGGCGCGGTTCATGATACGGTGGGCGAGTCCTCCACCACTGATGGAGTTCGACGCTGTATTGAATGTAACATGCTGGCAGTAGGAGGTATTCGGGGCGGTATCTTAACCATAGGGAAGTATTTATTTTGAAAAAAATTATATACTATTCTACTCTTTGAATTTCGCTTTTTGTCGGTGTTGGCCTCGCCGCAAGCTTTCTAGAAAAAAAAAGTATGCCCCGATCGGACAACGGATGCAAAAGTTATGCTCGTTTTAGGTTATAGGTCTCATTTTTCATGTGCTTACACCCACGGTGTGCTGAACCGCATGGCCGAGGGATGTGGCTTACCTTCCATGGTTCCTTGTGTACCCATAAACTCGGTAGTCTAGGCGCGGTTCATGATACGGTGGGCGAGTCCTCCACCACGATGGAGTTCGACGCTGTATTGAATGTAACATGCTGGCAGTAGGAGGTATTCGGGGCGGTATCTTAACCATAGGGAAGTATTTATTTTGAAAAAAATTATATACTATTCTACTCTTTGAATTTCGCTTTTTGTCGGTGTTGGCCTCGCCGCAAGCTTTCTAGAAAAAAAAAGTATGCCCCGATCGGACAACGGATGCAAAAGTTATGCTCGTTTTAGGTTATAGGTCTCATTTTCATGTGCTTACACCCACGGTGTGCTGAACCGCATGGCCGAGGGATGTGGCTTACCTTCCATGGTTCCTTGTGTACCCATAAACTCGGTAGTCTAGGCGCGGTTCATGATACGGTGGGCGAGTCCTCCACCACGATGGAGTTCGACGCTGTATTGAATGTAACATGCTGGCAGTAGGAGGTATTCGGGGCGGTATCTTAACCATAGGGAAGTATTTATTTTGAAAAAAATTATATACTATTCTACTCTTTGAATTTGCTTTTTGTCGGTGTTGGCCTCGCCGCAAGCTTTCTAGAAAAAAAAAGTATGCCCCGATCGGACAACGGATGCAAAAGTTATGCTCGTTTTAGGTTATAGGTCTCATTTTTCATGTGCTTACACCCACGGTGTGCTGAACCGCATGGCCGAGGGATGTGGCTTACCTTCCATGGTTCCTTGTGTACCCATAAACTCGGTAGTCTAGGCGCGGTACATGATACGGTGGGCGAGTCCTCCACCACGATGGAGTTCGACGCTGTATTGAATGTAACATGCTGGCAGTAGGAGGTATTCGGGGCGGTATCTTAACCATAGGGAAGTATTTATTTTGAAAAAAATTATATACTATTCTACTCTTTGAATTTCGCTTTTTGTCGGTGTTGGCCTCGCCGCAAGCTTTCTAGAAAAAAAAAGTATGCCCCGATCGGACAACGGATGCAAAAGTTATGCTCGTTTTAGGTTATAGGTCTCATTTTTCATGTGCTTACACCACGGTGTGCTGAACCGCATGGCCGAGGGATGTGGCTTACCTTCCATGGTTCCTTGTGTACCCATAAACTCGGTAGTCTAGGCGCGGTTCATGATACGGTGGGCGAGTCCTCCACCACGATGGAGTTCGACGCTGTATTGAATGTAACATGCTGGCAGTAGGAGGTATTCGGGGCGGTATCTTAACCATAGGGAAGTATTTATTTTGAAAAAAATTATATACTATTCTACTCTTTGAATTTCGCTTTTTGTCGGTGTTGGCCTCGCCGCAAGCTTTCTAGAAAAAAAAAGTATGCCCCGATCGGACAACGGATGCAAAAGTTATGCTCGTTTTAGGTTATAGGTCTCATTTTTCATGTGCTTACACCCACGGTGTGCTGAACCGCATGGCCGAGGGATGTGGCTTACCTTCCATGGTTCCTTGTGTACCCATAAACTCGGTAGTCTAGGCGCGGTCATGATACGGTGGGCGAGTCCTCCACCATGATGGAGTTCGACGCTGTATTGAATGTAACATGCTGGCAGTAGGAGGTATTCGGGGCGGTATCTTAACCATAGGGAAGTATTTATTTTGAAAAAAATTATATACTATTCTACTCTTTGAATTTCGCTTTTTGTCGGTGTTGGCCTCGCCGCAAGCTTTCTAGAAAAAAAAAGTATGCCCCGATCGGACAACGGATGCAAAAGTTATGCTCGTTTTAGGTTATAGGTCTCATTTTTCATGTGCTTACACCACGGTGTGCTGAACCGCATGGCCGAGGGATGTGGCTTACCTTCCATGGTTCCTTGTGTACCCATAAACTCGGTAGTCTAGGCGCGGTACATGATACGGTGGGCGAGTCCTCCACCATGATGGAGTTCGACGCTGTATTGAATGTAACATGCTGGCAGTAGGAGGTATTCGGGGCGGTATCTTAACCATAGGGAAGTATTTATTTTGAAAAAAATTATATACTATTCTACTCTTTGAATTTCGCTTTTTGTCGGTGTTGGCCTCGCCGCAAGCTTTCTAGAAAAAAAAAGTATGCCCCGATCGGACAACGGATGCAAAAGTTATGCTCGTTTTAGGTTATAGGTCTCATTTTTCATGTGCTTACACCCACGGTGTGCTGAACCGCATGGCCGAGGGATGTGGCTTACCTTCCATGGTTCCTTGTGTACCCATAAACTCGGTAGTCTAGGCGCGGTTCATGATACGGTGGGCGAGTCCTCCACCACGATGGAGTTCGACGCTGTATTGAATGTAACATGCTGGCAGTAGGAGGTATTCGGGGTGGTATCTTAACCATAGGGAAGTATTATTTTGAAAAAAATTATATACTATTCTACTCTTTGAATTTCGCTTTTTGTCGGTGTTGGCCTCGCCGCAAGCTTTCTAGAAAAAAAAAGTATGCCCCGATCGGACAACGGATGCAAAAGTTATGCTCGTTTTAGGTTATAGGTCTCATTTTTCATGTGCTTACACCCACGGTGTGCTGAACCGCATGGCCGAGGGATGTGGCTTACCTTCCATGGTTCCTTGTGTACCCATAAACTCGGTAGTCTAGGCGCGGTACATGATACGGTGGGCGAGTCCTCCACCACGATGGAGTTCGACGCTGTATTGAATGTAACATGCTGGCAGTAGGAGGTATTCGGGGCGGTATCTTAACCATAGGGAAGTATTTATTTTGAAAAAAATTATATACTATTCTACTCTTTGAATTTCGCTTTTTGTCGGTGTTGGCCTCGCCGCAAGCTTTCTAGAAAAAAAAAGTATGCCCCGATCGGACAACGGATGCAAAAGTTATGCTCGTTTTAGGTTATAGGTCTCATTTTTCATGTGCTTACACCACGGTGTGCTGAACCGCATGGCCGAGGGATGTGGCTTACCTTCCATGGTTCCTTGTGTACCCATAAACTCGGTAGTCTAGGCGCGGTTCATGATACGGTGGGCGAGTCCTCCACCACGATGGAGTTCGACGCTGTATTGAATGTAACATGCTGGCAGTAGGAGGTATTCGGGGCGGTATCTTAACCATAGGGAAGTATTTATTTTGAAAAAAATTATATACTATTCTACTCTTTGAATTTCGCTTTTTGTCGGTGTTGGCCTCGCCGCAAGCTTTCTAGAAAAAAAAAGTATGCCCCGATCGGACAACGGATGCAAAAGTTATGCTCGTTTTAGGTTATAGGTCTCATTTTTCATGTGCTTACACCCACGGTGTGCTGAACCGCATGGCCGAGGGATGTGGCTTACCTTCCATGGTTCCTTGTGTACCCATAAACTCGGTAGTCTAGGCGCGGTACATGATACGGTGGGCGAGTCCTCCACCACGATGGAGTTCGACGCTGTATTGAATGTAACATGCTGGCAGTAGGAGGTATTCGGGGCGGTATCTTAACCATAGGGAAGTATTTATTTTGAAAAAAATTATATACTATTCTACTCTTTGAATTTCGCTTTTTGTCGGTGTTGGCCTCGCCGCAAGCTTTCTAGAAAAAAAAAGTATGCCCCGATCGGACAACGGATGCAAAAGTTATGCTCGTTTTAGGTTATAGGTCTCATTTTCATGTGCTTACACCACGGTGTGCTGAACCGCATGGCCGAGGGATGTGGCTTACCTTCCATGGTTCCTTGTGTACCCATAAACTCGGTAGTCTAGGCGCGGTTCATGATACGGTGGGCGAGTCCTCCACCACGATGGAGTTCGACGCTGTATTGAATGTAACATGCTGGCAGTAGGAGGTATTCGGGGCGGTATCTTAACCATAGGGAAGTATTTATTTTGAAAAAAATTATATACTATTCTACTCTTTGAATTTCGCTTTTTGTCGGTGTTGGCCTCGCCGCAAGCTTTCTAGAAAAAAAAAGTATGCCCCGATCGGACAACGGATGCAAAAGTTATGCTCGTTTTAGGTTATAGGTCTCATTTTTCATGTGCTTACACCCACGGTGTGCTGAACCGCATGGCCGAGGGATGTGGCTTACCTTCCATGGTTCCTTGTGTACCCATAAACTCGGTAGTCTAGGCGCGGTACATGATACGGTGGGCGAGTCCTCCACCATGATGGAGTTCGACGCTGTATTGAATGTAACATGCTGGCAGTAGGAGGTATTCGGGGCGGTATCTTAACCATAGGGAAGTATTTATTTTGAAAAAAATTATATACTATTCTACTCTTTGAATTTCACTTTTTGTCGGTGTTGGCCTCGCCGCAAGCTTTCTAGAAAAAAAAAGTATGCCCCGATCGGACAACGGATGCAAAAGTTATGCTCGTTTTAGGTTATAGGTCTCATTTTTCATGTGCTTACACCACGGTGTGCTGAACCGCATGGCCGAGGGATGTGGCTTACCTTCCATGGTTCCTTGTGTACCCATAAACTCGGTAGTCTAGGCGCGGTTCATGATACGGTGGGCGAGTCCTCCACCACGATGGAGTTCGACGCTGTATTGAATGTAACATGCTGGCAGTAGGAGGTATTCGGGGCGGTATCTTAACCATAGGGAAGTATTTATTTTGAAAAAAATTATATACTATTCTACTCTTTGAATTTCCTTTTTGTCGGTGTTGGCCTCGCCGCAAGCTTTCTAGAAAAAAAAAGTATGCCCCGATCGGACAACGGATGCAAAAGTTATGCTCGTTTTAGGTTATAGGTCTCATTTTTCATGTGCTTACACCACGGTGTGCTGAACCGCATGGCCGAGGGATGTGGCTTACCTTCCATGGTTCCTTGTGTACCCATAAACTCGGTAGTCTAGGCGCGGTTCATGATACGGTGGGCGAGTCCTCCACCACGATGGAGTTCGACGCTGTATTGAATGTAACATGCTGGCAGTAGGAGGTATTCGGGGCGGTATCTTAACCATAGGGAAGTATTTATTTTGAAAAAAATTATATACTATTCTACTCTTTGAATTTCGCTTTTTGTCGGTGTTGGCCTCGCCGCAAGCTTTCTAGAAAAAAAAAGTATGCCCCGATCGGACAACGGATGCAAAAGTTATGCTCGTTTTAGGTTATAGGTCTCATTTTTCATGTGCTTACACCCACGGTGTGCTGAACCGCATGGCCGAGGGATGTGGCTTACCTTCCATGGTTCCTTGTGTACCCATAAACTCGGTAGTCTAGGCGCGGTTCATGATACGGTGGGCGAGTCCTCCACCACGATGGAGTTCGACGCTGTATTGAATGTAACATGCTGGCAGTAGGAGGTATTCGGGGCGGTATCTTAACCATAGGGAAGTATTATTTTGAAAAAAATTATATACTATTCTACTCTTTGAATTTCGCTTTTTGTCGGTGTTGGCCTCGCCGCAAGCTTTCTAGAAAAAAAAAAGTATGCCCCGATCGGACAACGGATGCAAAAGTTATGCTCGTTTTAGGTTATAGGTCTCATTTTTCATGTGCTTACACCACGGTGTGCTGAACCGCATGGCCGAGGGATGTGGCTTACCTTCCATGGTTCCTTGTGTACCCATAAACTCGGTAGTCTAGGCGCGGTTCATGATACGGTGGGCGAGTCCTCCACCACTGATGGAGTTCGACGCTGTATTGAATGTAACATGCTGGCAGTAGGAGGTATTCGGGGCGGTATCTTAACCATAGGGAAGTATTTATTTTGAAAAAAATTATATACTATTCTACTCTTTGAATTTCGCTTTTTGTCGGTGTTGGCCTCGCCGCAAGCTTTCTAGAAAAAAAAAGTATGCCCCGATCGGACAACGGATGCAAAAGTTATGCTCGTTTTAGGTTATAGGTCTCATTTTTCATGTGCTTACACCACGGTGTGCTGAACCGCATGGCCGAGGGATGTGGCTTACCTTCCATGGTTCCTTGTGTACCCATAAACTCGGTAGTCTAGGCGCGGTTCATGATACGGTGGGCGAGTCCTCCACCACGATGGAGTTCGACGCTGTATTGAATGTAACATGCTGGCAGTAGGAGGTATTCGGGGCGGTATCTTAACCATAGGGAAGTATTTATTTTGAAAAAAATTATATACTATTCTACTCTTTGAATTTCCTTTTTGTCGGTGTTGGCCTCGCCGCAAGCTTTCTAGAAAAAAAAAGTATGCCCCGATCGGACAACGGATGCAAAAGTTATGCTCGTTTTAGGTTATAGGTCTCATTTTTCATGTGCTTACACCCACGGTGTGCTGAACCGCATGGCCGAGGGATGTGGCTTAACCTTCCATGGTTCCTTGTGTACCCATAAACTCGGTAGTCTAGGCGCGGTTCATGATACGGTGGGCGAGTCCTCCACCACGATGGAGTTCGACGCTGTATTGAATGTAACATGCTGGCAGTAGGAGGTATTCGGGGCGGTATCTTAACCATAGGGAAGTATTTATTTTGAAAAAAATTATATACTATTCTACTCTTTGAATTTCCTTTTTGTCGGTGTTGGCCTCGCCGCAAGCTTTCTAGAAAAAAAAAGTATGCCCCGATCGGACAACGGATGCAAAAGTTATGCTCGTTTTAGGTTATAGGTCTCATTTTTCATGTGCTTACACCCACGGTGTGCTGAACCGCATGGCCGAGGGATGTGGCTTACCTTCCATGGTTCCTTGTGTACCCAGTAAACTCGGTAGTCTAGGCGCGGTCATGATACGGTGGGCGAGTCCTCCACCACGATGGAGTTCGACGCTGTATTGAATGTAACATGCTGGCAGTAGGAGGTATTCAGAGCAGTATCTTAACCATAGGGAAGTATTTATTTTGTAAAAAATTATATACTATTCTACACTTTGAATTTTGCTTTTTGTCAGTGTTGGCCTCGCCGCAAGCTTTCTAGTGAAAAAGTATGCCCCGAACGGACAATGGACGCAAAAGTTACGCTCGTTTTAGGTTATAGTTCTCATTTTTCATGTGCTTACACCCACGGTGTGCTGAACCGCGTGGCTGAGGGATGTGGGTTACCTTCCATGCTTCCTTGTGTACACATAAACTCGGTAGTCTAGGCGCGGTTCATGATACGGTGGGCGAGTCCTTCACCACGATGGAGTTCGATGCTGTATTGAATGTAACATGCTGGCAGTAGGAGGTATTCGGGGCAGTACCTTAACCATAGGGAAGTATTTATTTTGAAAAAAATTATATACTATTTGATGAGGACATCACCATGCTGGATACGCGCATATCATGGCCTTCCCCAAGTTACAAGTCGTCACCAACTCTGTCGCCGTGTTCGTCTCGGATTCAGCCGACACCCTTTCACGGTTTTGATGATATCTCCCACATCCGACGTCCAAACGAGGCGTTCTTTGATGCGATGGAAAGAGGACGACGACGCCGTCGTTTTGGTTCTGGTCCTAGCTCCAGAAGGGTCGTGAGTCATAATATGTGACCATGACAAGGTGCTGTATCACCTATTTTGGGCCAACTTGGCCATGTATCATGTCGGGCCTTAAGCCCATGTTGTGGGCGCCCCCAACCTGGTCGCCCCAACCCTAAGACGTCTTTGTTTCCTACATAAACTCAGTAGCTGCCGTCTTTTAGTCGTGGGTTTTGTTTAGTTCAGTTTTCCAGAGAGAAACTTGATCGAATTATTGTAACTGTGGCGACAAGTCCTTTTACAGTAATCCAGGGCCCCTGTTCTTGTTCTACACCACAGTGGCGATTAGTCCTTTTGTGATCAGAGCTTGAACCTTTTCTTGTGATTCACTTCATTCATATTTGCAATTTCAGATTGCGTGTTTATCCTCTCTTGCTTGTGTTCTCGATTTCGCTTGCAGGAACAATCAAGTTGTGCTTGGTGTAACGGTTGCGGGGTTGGATCGTGTCTGATTCACTCCGGGTCGTCGACGCCGAGTTCCCCAAATTCGAGTTTATCCCCTTACCTCTTGGAAGATCGGGCCATATCTACATCACTATTCTACTCTTTCAATTTTGCTTTTTGTCGGTGTTGGCCTCGCCGCAAGCTTCCTAGAAAAAAAAAGTATGCCCCGATCAGACAACGGATGCAAAAGTTATGCTTGTTTTAGGTTATAGGTCTCATTTTTCATGTGCTTACACCCACGGTGTGCTGAACCACGTGGCCGAGGGATGTGGGTTACCTTCCATGGTTCCTTGTATACCCATAAACTTGGTAGTCTAGGCGCGGTTCATGATAAGGTGGGCGAGTCCTCCACCACAATGGAGTTCGACGCTGTATTGAATGTAACATGCTGGCAGTAGGAGGTATTCGGGGCGGTATCTTAACCATAGGGAAGTATTTATTTTGAAAAAAATTATATACTATTCTACTCTTTGAATTTCGCTTTTTGTCGGTGTTGGCCTCGCCGCAAGCTTTCTAGAAAAAAAAAGTATGCCCCGATCGGACAACGGATGCAAAAGTTATGCTCGTTTTAGGTTATAGGTCTCATTTTTCATGTGCTTACACCCACGGTGTGCTGAACCGCATGGCCGAGGGATGTGGCTTACCTTCCATGGTTCCTTGTGTACCCATAAACTCGGTAGTCTAGGCGCGGTTCATGATACGGTGGGCGAGTCCTCCACCATGATGGAGTTCGACGCTGTATTGAATGTAACATGCTGGCAGTAGGAGGTATTCGGGGCGGTATCTTAACCATAGGGAAGTATTTATTTTGAAAAAAATTATATACTATTCTACTCTTTGAATTTCACTTTTTGTCGGTGTTGGCCTCGCCGCAAGCTTTCTAGAAAAAAAAAGTATGCCCCGATCGGACAACGGATGCAAAAGTTATGCTCGTTTTAGGTTATAGGTCTCATTTTTCATGTGCTTACACCCACGGTGTGCTGAACCGCATGGCTGAGGGATGTGGCTTACCTTCCATGGTTCCTTGTGTACCCATAAACTCGGTAGTCTAGGCGCGTTACATGATACGGTGGGCGAGTCCTCCACCATGATGGAGTTCGACGCTGTATTGAATGTAACATGCTGGCAGTAGGAGGTATTCGGGGCGGTATCTTAACCATAGGGAAGTATTATTTTGAAAAAATTATATACTATTCTACTCTTTGAATTTCACTTTTTGTCGGTGTTGGCCTCGCCGCAAGCTTTCTAGAAAAAAAAAGTATGCCCCGATCGGACAACGGATGCAAAAGTTATGCTCGTTTTAGGTTATAGGTCTCATTTTTCATGTGCTTACACCCACGGTGTGCTGAACCGCAGTGGCCGAGGGATGTGGGTAACCTTCCATGGTTCCTTGTGTACCCATAAACTCGGTAGTCTAGGCGCGGTTCATGATACGGTGGGCGAGTCCTCCACCATGATGGAGTTCGACGCTGTATTGAATGTAACATGCTGGCAGTAGGAGGTATTCGGGGCGGTATCTTAACCATAGGGAAGTATTTATTTTGAAAAAAATTATATACTATTCTACTCTTTGAATTTCACTTTTTGTCGGTGTTGGCCTCGCCGCAAGCTTTCTAGAAAAAAAAAGTATGCCCCAATCGGACAACGGATGCAAAAGTTATGCTCGTTTTAGGTTATAGGTCTCATTTTTCATGTGCTTACACCACGGTGTGCTGAACCTGCATGGCCGAGGGATGTGGGTTACCTTCATGGTTCCTTGTGTACCCATAAACTCGGTAGTCTAGGCGCGTTCATGATACGGTGGGCGAGTCCTCCACCACGATGGAGTTCGACGCTGTATTGAATGTAACATGCTGGCAGTAGGAGGTATTCGGGGCGGTATCTTAACCATAGGGAAGTATTTATTTTGAAAAAATTATATACTATTCTACTCTTTGAATTTCGCTTTTTGTCGGTGTTGGCCTCGCCGCAAGCTTTCTAGAAAAAAAAAGTATGCCCCGATCGGACAACGGATGCAAAAGTTATGCTCGTTTTAGGTTATAGGTCTCATTTTTCATGTGCTTACACCCACGGTGTGCTGAACCGCATGGCCGAGGGATGTGGCTTACCTTCCATGGTTCCTTGTGTACCCATAAACTCGGTAGTCTAGGCGCGGTTCATGATACGGTGGGCGAGTCCTCCACCACGATGGAGTTCGACGCTGTATTGAATGTAACATGCTGGCAGTAGGAGGTATTCGGGGCGGTATCTTAACCATAGGGAAGTATTTATTTTGAAAAAAATTATATACTATTCTACTCTTTGAATTTCGCTTTTTGTCGGTGTTGGCCTCGCCGCAAGCTTTCTAGAAAAAAAAAGTATGCCCCGATCGGACAACGGATGCAAAAGTTATGCTCGTTTTAGGTTATAGGTCTCATTTTTCATGTGCTTACACGCACGGTGTGCTGAACCGCATGGCCGAGGGATGTGGCTTACCTTCCATGGTTCCTTGTGTACCCATAAACTCGGTAGTCTAGGCGCGGTTCATGATACGGTGGGCGAGTCCTCCACCATGATGGAGTTCGACGCTGTATTGAATGTAACATGCTGGCAGTAGGAGGTATTCGGGGCGGTATCTTAACCATAGGGAAGTATTATTTTGAAAAAAATTATATACTATTCTACTCTTTGAATTTCGCTTTTTGTCGGTGTTGGCCTCGCCGCAAGCTTTCTAGAAAAAAAAAGTATGCCCCGATCGGACAACGGATGCAAAAGTTATGCTCGTTTTAGGTTATAGGTCTCATTTTCATGTGCTTACACCACGGTGTGCTGAACCGCATGGCCGAGGGATGTGGCTTACCTTCCATGGTTCCTTGTGTACCCATAAACTCGGTAGTCTAGGCGCGGTTCATGATACGGTGGGCGAGTCCTCCACCACGATGGAGTTCGACGCTGTATTGAATGTAACATGCTGGCAGTAGGAGGTATTCGGGGCGGTATCTTAACCATAGGGAAGTATTTATTTTGAAAAAAATTATATACTATTCTACTCTTTGAATTTCCTTTTTGTCGGTGTTGGCCTCGCCGCAAGCTTTCTAGAAAAAAAAAGTATGCCCCGATCGGACAACGGATGCAAAAGTTATGCTCGTTTTAGGTTATAGGTCTCATTTTTCATGTGCTTACACCACGGTGTGCTGAACCGCATGGCCGAGGGATGTGGCTTACCTTCCATGGTTCCTTGTGTACCCATAAACTCGGTAGTCTAGGCGCGGTTCATGATACGGTGGGCGAGTCCTCCACCACGATGGAGTTCGACGCTGTATTGAATGTAACATGCTGGCAGTAGGAGGTATTCGGGGCGGTATCTTAACCATAGGGAAGTATTTATTTTGAAAAAAATTATATACTATTCTACTCTTTGAATTTCACTTTTTGTCGGTGTTGGCCTCGCCGCAAGCTTTCTAGAAAAAAAAGTATGCCCCGATCGGACAACGGATGCAAAAGTTATGCTCGTTTTAGGTTATAGGTCTCATTTTTCATGTGCTTACACCCACGGTGTGCTGAACCGCGTGGCCGAGGGATGTGGGTTACCTTCCATGGTTCCTTGTGTACCCATAAACTCGGTAGTCTAGGCGCGGTTCATGATACGGTGGGCGAGTCCTCCACCATGATGGAGTTCGACGCTGTATTGAATGTAACATGCTGGCAGTAGGAGGTATTCGGGGCGGTATCTTAACCATAGGGAAGTATTTATTTTGAAAAAAATTATATACTATTATACTCTTTGAAATTTGCTTTTTGTCGGTGTTGGCCTCGCCGCAAGCTTTCTAGAAAAAAAAAGTATGCCCCGATCGGACAACGGATGCAAAAGTTATGCTCGTTTTAGGTTATAGGTCTCATTTTTCATGTGCTTACACCCACGGTGTGCTGAACCGCATGGCCGAGGGATGTGGCTTACCTTCCATGGTTCCTTGTGTACCCATAAACTCGGTAGTCTAGGCGCGGTTCATGATACGGTGGGCGAGTCCTCCACCACGATGGAGTTCGACGCTGTATTGAATGTAACATGCTGGCAGTAGGAGGTATTCGGGGCGGTATCTTAACCATAGGGAAGTATTCATTTTGAAAAAAATTATATACTATTCTACTCTTTGAATTTGCTTTTTGTCGGTGTTGGCCTCGCCGCAAGCTTTCTAGAAAAAAAAAGTATGCCCCGATCGGACAACGGATGCAAAAGTTATGCTCGTTTTAGGTTATAGGTCTCATTTTTCATGTGCTTACACCCACGGTGTGCTGAACCGCATGGCCGAGGGATGTGGCTTACCTTCCATGGTTCCTTGTGTACCCATAAACTCGGTAGTCTAGGCGCGGTTCATGATACGGTGGGCGAGTCCTCCACCACGATGGAGTTCGACGCTGTATTGAATGTAACATGCTGGCAGTAGGAGGTATTCGGGGCGGTATCTTAACCATAGGGAAGTATTTATTTTGAAAAAATTATATACTATTCTACTCTTTGAATTTCCTTTTTGTCGGTGTTGGCCTCGCCGCAAGCTTTCTAGAAAAAAAAAGTATGCCCCGATCGGACAACGGATGCAAAAGTTATGCTCGTTTTAGGTTATAGGTCTCATTTTTCATGTGCTTACACCACGGTGTGCTGAACCGCATGGCCGAGGGATGTGGCTTACCTTCCATGGTTCCTTGTGTACCCATAAACTCGGTAGTCTAGGCGCGGTTCATGATACGGTGGGCGAGTCCTCCACCACGATGGAGTTCGACGCTGTATTGAATGTAACATGCTGGCAGTAGGAGGTATTCGGGGCGGTATCTTAACCATAGGGAAGTATTTATTTTGAAAAAAATTATATACTATTCTACTCTTTGAATTTGCTTTTTGTCGGTGTTGGCCTCGCCGCAAGCTTTCTAGAAAAAAAAAGTATGCCCCGATCGGACAACGGATGCAAAAGTTATGCTCGTTTTAGGTTATAGGTCTCATTTTTCATGTGCTTACACCCACGGTGTGCTGAACCGCATGGCCGAGGGATGTGGCTTACCTTCCATGGTTCCTTGTGTACCCATAAACTCGGTAGTCTAGGCGCGGTACATGATACGGTGGGCGAGTCCTCCACCATGATGGAGTTCGACGCTGTATTGAATGTAACATGCTGGCAGTAGGAGGTATTCGGAGTGGTATCTTAACCATAGGGAAGTATTTATTTTGAAAAAATTATATACTATTCTACTCTTTGAATTTCACTTTTTGTCGGTGTTGGCCTCGCCGCAAGCTTTCTAGAAAAAAAAGTATGCCCCGATCGGACAACGGATGCAAAAGTTATGCTCGTTTTAGGTTATAGGTCTCATTTTTCATGTGCTTACACCCACGGTGTGCTGAACCGCATGGCCGAGGGATGTGGCTTACCTTCCATGGTTCCTTGTGTACCCATAAACTCGGTAGTCTAGGCGCGGTTCATGATACGGTGGGCGAGTCCTCCACCACGATGGAGTTCGACGCTGTATTGAATGTAACATGCTGGCAGTAGGAGGTATTCGGGGCGGTATCTTAACCATAGGGAAGTATTTATTTTGAAAAAAATTATATACTATTCTACTCTTTGAATTTCACTTTTTGTCGGTGTTGGCCTCGCCGCAAGCTTTCTAGAAAAAAAAAGTATGCCCCGATCGGACAACGGATGCAAAAGTTATGCTCGTTTTAGGTTATAGGTCTCATTTTTCATGTGCTTACACCACGGTGTGCTGAACCGCATGGCCGAGGGATGTGGCTTACCTTCCATGGTTCCTTGTGTACCCATAAACTCGGTAGTCTAGGCGCGGTTCATGATACGGTGGGCGAGTCCTCCACCACGATGGAGTTCGACGCTGTATTGAATGTAACATGCTGGCAGTAGGAGGTATTCGGGGCGGTATCTTAACCATAGGGAAGTATTTATTTTGAAAAAAATTATATACTATTCTACTCTTTGAATTTCGCTTTTTGTCGGTGTTGGCCTCGCCGCAAGCTTTCTAGAAAAAAAAAGTATGCCCCGATCGGACAACGGATGCAAAAGTTATGCTCGTTTTAGGTTATAGGTCTCATTTTTCATGTGCTTACACCCACGGTGTGCTGAACCGCATGGCCGAGGGATGTGGCTTACCTTCCATGGTTCCTTGTGTACCCATAAACTCGGTAGTCTAGGCGCGGTTCATGATACGGTGGGCGAGTCCTCCACCACTGATGGAGTTCGACGCTGTATTGAATGTAACATGCTGGCAGTAGGAGGTATTCGGGGCGGTATCTTAACCATAGGGAAGTATTTATTTTGAAAAAATTATATACTATTCTACTCTTTGAATTTCACTTTTTGTCGGTGTTGGCCTCGCCGCAAGCTTTCTAGAAAAAAAAAGTATGCCCCGATCGGACAACGGATGCAAAAGTTATGCTCGTTTTAGGTTATAGGTCTCATTTTTCATGTGCTTACACCCACGGTGTGCTGAACCGCATGGCTGAGGGATGTGGCTTACCTTCCATGGTTCCTTGTGTACCCATAAACTCGGTAGTCTAGGCGCGGTTCATGATACGGTGGGCGAGTCCTCCACCACGATGGAGTTCGACGCTGTATTGAATGTAACATGCTGGCAGTAGGAGGTATTCGGGGCGGTATCTTAACCATAGGGAAGTATTTATTTTGAAAAAATTATATACTATTCTACTCTTTGAATTTCACTTTTTGTCGGTGTTGGCCTCGCCGCAAGCTTTCTAGAAAAAAAAAGTATGCCCCGATCGGACAACGGATGCAAAAGTTATGCTCGTTTTAGGTTATAGGTCTCATTTTTCATGTGCTTACACCCACGGTGTGCTGAACCGCATGGCCGAGGGATGTGGCTTACCTTCCATGGTTCCTTGTGTACCCATAAACTCGGTAGTCTAGGCGCGGTTCATGATACGGTGGGCGAGTCCTCCACCACGATGGAGTTCGACGCTGTATTGAATGTAACATGCTGGCAGTAGGAGGTATTCGGGGCGGTATCTTAACCATAGGGAAGTATTTATTTTGAAAAAATTATATACTATTCTACTCTTTGAATTTCGCTTTTTGTCGGTGTTGGCCTCGCCGCAAGCTTTCTAGAAAAAAAAAGTATGCCCCGATCGGACAACGGATGCAAAAGTTATGCTCGTTTTAGGTTATAGGTCTCATTTTTCATGTGCTTACACCCACGGTGTGCTGAACCGCATGGCCGAGGGATGTGGCTTACCTTCCATGGTTCCTTGTGTACCCATAAACTCGGTAGTCTAGGCGCGGTTCATGATACGGTGGGCGAGTCCTCCACCACGATGGAGTTCGACGCTGTATTGAATGTAACATGCTGGCAGTAGGAGGTATTCGGGGCGGTATCTTAACCATAGGGAAGTATTTATTTTGAAAAAAATTATATACTATTCTACTCTTTGAATTTCGCTTTTTGTCGGTGTTGGCCTCGCCGCAAGCTTTCTAGAAAAAAAAGTATGCCCCGATCGGACAACGGATGCAAAAGTTATGCTCGTTTTAGGTTATAGGTCTCATTTTTCATGTGCTTACACCCACGGTGTGCTGAACCGCATGGCCGAGGGATGTGGCTTACCTTCCATGGTTCCTTGTGTACCCATAAACTCGGTAGTCTAGGCGCGGTTCATGATACGGTGGGCGAGTCCTCCACCACGATGGAGTTCGACGCTGTATTGAATGTAACATGCTGGCAGTAGGAGGTATTCGGGGCGGTATCTTAACCATAGGGAAGTATTATTTTGAAAAAAATTATATACTATTCTACTCTTTGAATTTCGCTTTTTGTCGGTGTTGGCCTCGCCGCAAGCTTTCTAGAAAAAAAAGTATGCCCCGATCGGACAACGGATGCAAAAGTTATGCTCGTTTTAGGTTATAGGTCTCATTTTTCATGTGCTTACACCCACGGTGTGCTGAACCGCATGGCCGAGGGATGTGGCTTACCTTCCATGGTTCCTTGTGTACCCATAAACTCGGTAGTCTAGGCGCGGTTCATGATACGGTGGGCGAGTCCTCCACCACGATGGAGTTCGACGCTGTATTGAATGTAACATGCTGGCAGTAGGAGGTATTCGGGGCGGTATCTTAACCATAGGGAAGTATTATTTTGAAAAAAATTATATACTATTCTACTCTTTGAATTTCGCTTTTTGTCGGTGTTGGCCTCGCCGCAAGCTTTCTAGAAAAAAAAGTATGCCCCGATCGGACAACGGATGCAAAAGTTATGCTCGTTTTAGGTTATAGGTCTCATTTTTCATGTGCTTACACCCACGGTGTGCTGAACCGCATGGCCGAGGGATGTGGCTTACCTTCCATGGTTCCTTGTGTACCCATAAACTCGGTAGTCTAGGCGCGGTTCATGATACGGTGGGCGAGTCCTCCACCACGATGGAGTTCGACGCTGTATTGAATGTAACATGCTGGCAGTAGGAGGTATTCGGGGCGGTATCTTAACCATAGGGAAGTATTTATTTTGAAAAAAATTATATACTATTCTACTCTTTGAATTTCACTTTTTGTCGGTGTTGGCCTCGCCGCAAGCTTTCTAGAAAAAAAAGTATGCCCCGATCGGACAACGGATGCAAAAGTTATGCTCGTTTTAGGTTATAGGTCTCATTTTTCATGTGCTTACACCCACGGTGTGCTGAACCGCATGGCCGAGGGATGTGGCTTACCTTCCATGGTTCCTTGTGTACCCATAAACTCGGTAGTCTAGGCGCGGTTCATGATACGGTGGGCGAGTCCTCCACCACGATGGAGTTCGACGCTGTATTGAATGTAACATGCTGGCAGTAGGAGGTATTCGGGCGGTATCTTAACCATAGGGAAGTATTTATTTTGAAAAAAATTATATACTATTCTACTCTTTGAATTTCGCTTTTTGTCGGTGTTGGCCTCGCCGCAAGCTTTCTAGAAAAAAAAGTATGCCCCGATCGGACAACGGATGCAAAAGTTATGCTCGTTTTAGGTTATAGGTCTCATTTTTCATGTGCTTACACCCACGGTGTGCTGAACCGCAGTGGCCGAGGGATGTGGCTTACCTTCCATGGTTCCTTGTGTACCCATAAACTCGGTAGTCTAGGCGCGGTTCATGATACGGTGGGCGAGTCCTCCACCACGATGGAGTTCGACGCTGTATTGAATGTAACATGCTGGCAGTAGGAGGTATTCGGGCTGGTATCTTAACCATAGGGAAGTATTATTTTGAAAAAATTATATACTATTCTACTCTTTGAATTTCCTTTTTGTCGGTGTTGGCCTCGCCGCAAGCTTTCTAGAAAAAAAAAGTATGCCCCGATCGGACAACGGATGCAAAAGTTATGCTCGTTTTAGGTTATAGGTCTCATTTTTCATGTGCTTACACCCACGGTGTGCTGAACCGCATGGCTGAGGGATGTGGCTTACCTTCCATGGTTCCTTGTGTACCCATAAACTCGGTAGTCTAGGCGCGGTTCATGATACGGTGGGCGAGTCCTCCACCACGATGGAGTTCGACGCTGTATTGAATGTAACATGCTGGCAGTAGGAGGTATTCGGGGCGGTATCTTAACCATAGGGAAGTATTTATTTTGAAAAAATTATATACTATTCTACTCTTTGAATTTCACTTTTTGTCGGTGTTGGCCTCGCCGCAAGCTTTCTAGAAAAAAAAAGTATGCCCCGATCGGACAACGGATGCAAAAGTTATGCTCGTTTTAGGTTATAGGTCTCATTTTTCATGTGCTTACACCCACGGTGTGCTGAACCGCATGGCCGAGGGATGTGGCTTACCTTCCATGGTTCCTTGTGTACCCATAAACTCGGTAGTCTAGGCGCGGTTCATGATACGGTGGGCGAGTCCTCCACCATGATGGAGTTCGACGCTGTATTGAATGTAACATGCTGGCAGTAGGAGGTATTCGGGGCGGTATCTTAACCATAGGGAAGTATTTATTTTGAAAAAAATTATATACTATTCTACTCTTTGAATTTCGCTTTTTGTCGGTGTTGGCCTCGCCGCAAGCTTTCTAGAAAAAAAAGTATGCCCCGATCGGACAACGGATGCAAAAGTTATGCTCGTTTTAGGTTATAGGTCTCATTTTTCATGTGCTTACACGCACGGTGTGCTGAACCGCATGGCCGAGGGATGTGGCTTACCTTCCATGGTTCCTTGTGTACCCATAAACTCGGTAGTCTAGGCGCGGTTCATGATACGGTGGGCGAGTCCTCCACCACGATGGAGTTCGACGCTGTATTGAATGTAACATGCTGGCAGTAGGAGGTATTCGGGGCGGTATCTTAACCATAGGGAAGTATTTATTTTGAAAAAAATTATATACTATTCTACTCTTTGAATTTCGCTTTTTGTCGGTGTTGGCCTCGCCGCAAGCTTTCTAGAAAAAAAAGTATGCCCCGATCGGACAACGGATGCAAAAGTTATGCTCGTTTTAGGTTATAGGTCTCCTTTTTCAGTGTGCTTACACCCACGGTGTGCTGAACTGCTGTGGCCGAGGGATGTGGGTTACCTTCCATGGTTCCTTGTGTACCCATAAACTCGGTAGTCTAGGCGCGGTTCATGATACGATGGGCCGAGTCCTCCACCACGATGGAGTTCGATGGTGTATTGAATGTAACATGCTGGCAGTAGGAGGTATTAGGGGTAGGTATCTTAACCATAGGGAAGTATTTATTTTGAAAAAAATTATATACTATTCTACTCTTTGAATTTTGCTTTTTGTCGGTGTTGGCCTCGCTGCAAGCTTTATAGAAAATGAAAGTATGCCCCGATCGGACAAAGGATGGCAAAAGTTATGCTCGTTTTAGGTTATAGGTCTCATTTTTCATGTGGCTTACACCCACGATGTGCTGAACCGCGTGGCCGAGGGATGTGGGTTACCTTCCATGGTTCATTGTGTACCCATAAACTCGGTAGTCTAGGCGCGATTCATGATACAGGTGGGCGAGTCCTCCACCACAATGGAGTTCGACGCTGTATTGAATGTAACATTCTGGCAGTAGGAGGTATTCTGGGTAGTATCTTAACCATAGGGAAGTATTTATTTTGAAAAGAAATTATATACTATTCTACACTTTGAATTTCTCTTTTTGTTGGTGTTGGCCTCGCCGCAAGCTTTCTAGAAAAAAAGTATGCGCCGAACGGACAACGGGCGCAAAAGTTACGCTCGTTTTAGGTTATAGGTCTCATTTTTCTTCTGCTTACACCCACGGTGTGCCGAACCGCGTGGCTGAGGGATGTGGGTTAACTTCCATGGTTCCTTGCGTACCCATAAACTCGGTAATCTAGGCGCGGTTCATAATACGGTGGGCGAGTCCTCCATCATGATGGAGTTCGATGTTGTATTGAATGTAACATGCTGGCAATAGGAGGTATTCAGGGCTGTATCTTAACTATAGGGAAGTATTTATTTTGTAAAAAATTATATACTATTCTACACATTGAATTTTTCTTTTTGTCGGTGTTGGACTCGCCGCAAGCTTTCTAGAAAAAAAGTACGCCCCGAACGGACAACGGGCGTAAAAGTTACGCTCGTTTTAGGTTATAGGTCTCATTTTTCTTCTGCTTACACCCACGGTGTGCTGAACCGCGTGGCCGAGGGATGTGGGTTAACTTCCATGGTTCCTTGCGTACCCATAAACTCGGTAATCTAGGCGCGGTTCATGATACGGTGGGCGAGTCCTCCTCCACAATGGAGTTTGATGTTGTATTGAATGTAACATGCTGGCAGTAGGAGGTATTTGGGGCGGTATCTTAACTATAGGGAAGTATTTATTTTGTAAAAAATTATATACTATTCTAAACATTGAATTTTTCTTTTTGTCGGTGTTGGCCTCACTGCAAGCTTTCTAGAAAAAATGTATGCCCCGAACAGACAACGGGCGCAAAAGTTACGCTCGTTTTAGGTTATAGGTCTCATTTTTCTTCTGCTTACACCCACGGTGTGCTGAACCGCGTGGCTGAGGGATGTGGGTTAACTTCCATGGTTCCTTGCGTACCCATAAACTCGGTAATCTAGGCGCGGTTCATGATACGGTGGGCGAGTCCTCCTCCGCGATGGAGTTTGATGTTGTATTGAATGTAACATGCTGGCAGTAGGAGGTATTTGGGGCGGTATCTTCACCATAGGGAAGTATTTATTTTGTAGAAAATTATATACTATTCTACTCTTTGAATTTCTCTTTTTGTCAGTGTTGGACTAGCCTCAAGCTTTCTAGAAAAAAAAAAGTATGTCACGATGGGACAACGGGTGCAAAAGTTATGCTCGTTTTAGGTTATAGGTCTCCTTTTTTGTGTGCTTACACCCACGGTGTGCTGAACCGCGTGGCTGAGGGATGTGGGTTACCTTCCATGGTTCCTTGCGTACCCATAAACTCGGTAACCTAGGCACGATTCATGATACGGTGGGCGAGTCCTCCACCGCGATGGAGTTCAACGTTGTATTGAATGTAACAAGCTAACAGTAGGAGGTACTCGAGGTGGCATCTCAGCCATTGGGAAGTATTATTTATTATAAAATTATATACTATTCTACTCTTTGAATTTCACTTTTTGTCGGTGTTGGCCTCGCCGCAAGCTTTCTAGAAAAAAAAAGTATGCCCTGATTGGACAACGGTTGCAAAAGTTATCCTCGTTTTAGGTTATAGGTCTCATTTTTCATGTGCTTACACCCACGGTGTGCTGAACCGCGTGGCCGAGGGATGAGGGTTACCTTCCATGGTTCCTTGTGTACATATAAACTCGGTAGTCTAGGCGTGGTTCCTGATACGGTGGGGGAGTCCTGCACCACGGATGCTGTATTGAATGTAACATGCTGGCAGTATTAGGTATTCGGGGTAGTATCTTAACCATAGGGAGGTATTTATTATGAAAAAAATTATATACTATTCCATTCTTTGAGTTTTGCTTTTTGTCGGTGTTGCGCCGCAAGCTTTCTAGAAAAAAAAAGTATACCTTGATCAGACAACGGATGCAAAAGTTATGCTTGTTTTAGGTTATACGTCTCATTTTTCATGTGCTTACACCCACGGTGTGCTGAACCGCATGGACGAGGGATGTGGGTTACCTTTCATGGTTCCTTGTATACCCGTAAACTTGGTAGTCTATGCGTGGTTCATGATAAGATGGGCGAGTCCTCCACCATGATGGAGTTCGACGTTGTATTGAATGTAACATGCTGGCAGTAGGAGGTATTTAGGGCAGTATCTCAACCATAGGGAAGTATTTATTTTGTAAAAAACTTATATACTATTCTACAGTTTGAATTTCAATTTTTGTCGGTGTTGGCCTCGCCAGAAGCTTTCTAGGAAAAAAGTATGCCCCAAACGGACAACAGACACAAAAGTTACGCTCGTTTTAGGTTATAGGTCTCATTTTTCATGTGCCTACACCCACGGTGTGCTGAACTGCCTGGCCGAGGGATGTGGGTTACCTTCAATGCTTCCTTGCGTACCCATAAACTCGGTAATCTAGGCACGATTCATGATACGGTGGGCGAGTCCTCCACCACGATGGAGTTTGACGTTGTGTTGAATGTAACATGGTGCCAGTAGGAGGTATTTGGTGCGGTATCTTCACCATAATGAAGTATTTATTTTGTAAAAAATAATATACTATTCTACTCTTTGAATTTCGCTTTTTGTTGGTGTTGGCCTCACAGCAAGCTTTCTAGAAAAAAAAGTATGCCCCGATCGGACAACGGATGCAAAAGTTATGCTCGTTTTAGGTTATAGGTCTCATTTTTTATGTGCTTACACCCACGGTGTGCTGAACCGCGTGGCCGAGGGATGTGGGTTACCTTCCACGGTTCATTGTATACCCGTAAACTTGGTAGTCTAGCCGCGGTTCATGATACGGTGGGTGAGTCCTCCACCATCATGGAATTCGACGCTGTATTGGATGTAACATGCTGGCAGTAGGAGGTATTCAGGGCAGTATCCCTCGGCCACGCGGGATACTGCCCTGAATACCTCCTACTGCCAGCATGTTACATTCAATACACCATCGAACTCCATCGTGGTGGAGGACTGGCCCATCGTATCATGAACCGCGCCTAGACTACCGAGTTTATGGGTACACAAGGAACCATGGAAGGTAACCCACATCCCTCGGCCACACCATTCAGCACACCTTGGGTGTAAGCACACGAAAAAGGAGACCTATAATCTAAAACGAGTATAACTTTTGCATCCGTTGTCTGATCGGGGCATACTTTTGTTTTCTAGAAAGCTTGTGGCGAGACCTACACCGACAAAAAGCGAAATTTAGACAGTAGTATAGTATATATATTTTTACAAAATAAATACTTCCATATGGTGAAGATACCGTCCTGAATACCTCCTACTGCTAGCATGTTACATTCAATACAACGTCGAACTCCATCGTGGTGGAGGAGTCACCCACCGTATCATGAACCGCGCCTAGAATACCAAGTTTACGGGTAAACAAGGAACCATGGAAGGTAAGCCACATCCCTCGGCCACACGGTTCAGCACACCGTGGGTGTAAGCACATGAAA
>MU847714.1:0-43591 GCA_032690845.1 Eleusine coracana subsp. coracana
TTTTCAAAAAATAAATACATCCCTATGGTTGAGATACAGCCCCGAGTACCTCCTACTGCTTGCATGTTACATTCAATACAGCGTCGAACTCCATCGCTGTGGAGGACTCGCCCACCGTATCATGAACTTCGCCTAGACTACCGAGATTATGGGTACACAAGGAACCCTGGAAGGTAACCCACATCCATCGGCCATGCGGTTCAGCACATCGTGGGTGTAAGCACATGAAAAATGAGACCTATAACCTAAAACAAGCGTAACTTTTGCGTTGTTGTCGGTTAGGGGCGTACTTTTTTTCTAGAAAGCTTGTGGTGAGGCCAACACCGACAGATAGTGAAATTCAAAAGTAGAATAGTATATAAGTTTACAAAAAATAAATACTTCCCTATGGTTGAGATACCACCCCGAGTACCTCCTACTGCTAGCATGTACATTCAATACAACGTCAAACTCCATCGCTGCGGAGGACTCTCCCACCGTATCATGAATCGTGCCTAGACTACCGAGTTTACGGGTATACAAGGAACCATGGAAGGTAACCCACATCCCTCGTCCACGCGGTTCAGCACACCGTGGGTGTAAGCACATGAAAAATGAGACATATAATCTAAACGAGCATAACTTTTGCATCCGTTGTCCTATCGGGGCATACTTTTGTTTCTAGAAAGCTTACGGCGAGGCCAACTCCGACAAAAGTAAAATTCAAAGAGTAGAATAGTATATAAATTTTTACAAAAATAAATACTTCCATGTGGTTGAGATTCCGCCCCGAGTACCTCCAACTGCTAGCATGTTACATTCAATACAACGTCAAACTCCATCGCTGTGGATGACTCGCCCACCGTATCATGAATCGTGCCTAGACTACCGAGTTTACGGGTATATAAGGAACCATGGAAGGTAACCCACATCCCTCGTCCAGGCGGTTTAGCACATCGTGCGTGTAAACACATGAAAAATGAGACCTATAACCTAAAAGGAGCATAACTTTTGCATCCGTTGTCCGATAGGGGCATACTTTTTTTTTCTAGAAAGCTTGTGGCAAGGCCAACTCCGACAAAAAGTAAAATTCAAAGAGTAGAATAGTATATAAATTTTACAAAAAATAAATACTTCCATGTGGTTGACATACCGCCCCAAGTACCTCCTACTGCTAGCATGTTACATTCAATACAACGTTAAACTCCATCGTTGTGGATGACTCGCCCACCGTATCATGAAGGGCACCTAGACTACCGAGTTTACGGGTATACAAGGAACCATGCAAGGTAACCCACATCCCTCGTCCATGCGGTTTAGCACATCGTGCGTGTAAGCACATGAAAAATGAGACCTATAACCTAAAACGAGTTTAACTTTTGCATCCGTTATCCTATTGGGGCATAGTTTTTTTTCTAGAAAGTTTGCGACGAGGCCAACACCGACAATAAGTGAAATTCAAAGAGTAGAGTAGTATGTAATTTTTTTCAAAATAAATACTTTCCTATGGTTAAGATACCGCCCCGTATACCTCCTACTGCGAGCATGTTACATTCAATATAGCGTTGAACTCCATCATGGTGGAGGACTCGCCCACCGTATGATGAACCGCGCCTAGACTACCGAGTTTACGGGTATACATGGAACCATGGAAGGTAACCCACATCCCTCGTCCACATGGTTTAGCACATCGTGGGTGTAAGCACATGAAAAATGAGACATATAACCTAAAACGAGCATATCTTTTGCATCCGTTGTCCTATTGGGGCATAGTTTTTTTTCTAGAAAGTTTGCAGCGAGGCAAACACCAACAATAAGTGAAATTCAAAGAGGAGAATAGTATATAATTTTTTTCAAAATAAATACTTTCCTATGGTTAAGATACCGCCCCGTATACCTCCTATTGCCAGCATGTTACATTCAATACAGCATCGAACTCCATCGTGGTGGAGGACTCGCCCACCATATCATGAACCACGCCTAGACTACAGAGTTTATGGGTATATAAGGAACCAAGGAAGGTAACCCACATCCCTCGGCCACGTGGTTCAGCACACCGTGGGTATAAGCACATGAAAAATAAGACCTATAACCTAAAACGAGTGTAACTTTTGTGTCCGTTGTCTGTTAGGGGCATACTTTTTTTCTAGAAAGCTTGCGGCGAGGCCAACACCGACAAAAAGAAAAATTCAAAGAGTAGAATAGTTAATAATTTTCACAAAAAATAAATACTTCCTTGTGGTTGAGATACCGCCCCGAGTTCCTCCAACTGCTAGCATGTTACATTCAATACAACGTCAAACTCCATCGTTGTGGATGACTCGCCGACCGTTTCATGAACTGCACCAAGACTACTGAGTTTACGGGTATACAAGGGACCATGCAAGGTAACCCACATCCCTCGTTCACGCGGTTTAGCACATCGTGGGTGTAAGCACATGAAAAATGAGACCTGTAACCTAAAACGAGCATAACTTTTGCATCTGTTGTCCTATTGGGGCATACTTTTTTTTTCTATATAGTTTGCGGCGAGGCCAACACCGACAATAAGTGAAATTCAAAGAGTAGAATAGTATATAAATTTTTTCAAAATAAATACTTTTCCTATGGTTAAGATACCGCCCCGTATACCTCCTACTGCCAGCATGTTACTTTCAATACAGCATCGAACTCCATCGTGGTGGAGGACTCGCCCACCGTATGATGAACCGCGCCTAGACTACCGAGTTTACGGGTATACATGGAACCATGGAAGGTAACCCACATCCCTCGTCCACATGGTTTAGCACATCGTGGGTGTAAGCACATGAAAAATGAGACATATAACCTAAAACGAGCATATATTTTGCATCCGTTGTCCTATTGGGGCATAGTTTTTTTTCTAGAAAGTTTGCAGCGAGGCAAACACCAACAATAAGTGAAATTCAAAGAGGAGAATAGTATATCATTTTTTTCAAAATAAATACTTTCCTATGGTTAAGATACCGCCCCGTATACCTCCTATTGCCAGCATGTTACATTCAATACAGCATCGAACTCCATCGTGGTGGAGGACTCGCCCACCATATCATGAACCACGCCTAGACTACAGAGTTTATGGGTATATAAGGAACCAAGGAAGGTAACCCACATCCCTCGGCCACGTGGTTCAGCACACCGTGGGTATAAGCACATGAAAAATAAGACCTATAACCTAAAACGAGTGTAACTTTTGTGTCCGTTGTCTGTTAGGGGCATACTTTTTTTCTAGAAAGCTTGCGGCGAGGCCAACACCGACAAAAAGAAAAATTCAAAGAGTAGAATAGTTAATAATTTTCACAAAAAATAAATCCTTCCTTGTGGTTGAGATACCGCCCCGAGTTCCTCCAACTGCTAGCATGTTACATTCAATACAACGTCAAACTCCAACGTTGTGGATGACTCGCCGACCGTTTCATGAACTGCACCAAGACTACCGAGTTTACGGGTATACAAGGGACCATGCAAGGTAACCCACATCCCTCGTTCACGCGGTTTAGCACATCGTGGGTGTAAGCACATGAAAAATGAGACCTGTAACCTAAAACGAGCATAACTTTTGCATCTGTTGTCCTATTGGGGCATACTTTTTTTTTCTATATAGTTTGCGGCGAGGCCAACACCGACAATAAGTGAAATTCAAAGAGTAGAATAGTATATAAATTTTTTCAAAATAAATACTTTCCTATGGTTAAGATACCGCCCCGTATACCTCCTACTGCCAGCATGTTACTTTCAATACAACATCGAACTCCATCGTGGTGGAGGACTCGCCCACCGTATCATGAATTGCGCCTAGACTACCGAGTTTACGGGTATACAAGGAACCATGGAAGGTAACCCACATCCCTCGTCCACGCGGTTCAGCACACCGTGGGTGTAAGCACATGAAAAATGAGACATATAATCTAAAACGAGCATAACTTTTGCATCCGTTGTCCTATCGGGGCATACTTTTGTTTCTAGAAAGCTTACGGCGAGGCCAACTCCGACAAAAAGTAAAATTCAAAGAGTAGAATAGTATATAAATTTTACAAAAAATAAATACTTCCATGTGGTTGAGATTCCGCCCCGAGTACCTCCAACTGCTAGCATGTACATTCAATACAACGTCAAACTCCATCGCTGTGGATGACTCGCCCACCGTATCATGAATCGTGCCTAGACTACCGAGTTTACGGGTATATAAGGAACCATGGAAGGTAACCCACATCCCTCGTCCAGGCGGTTTAGCACATCGTGCGTGTAAACACATGAAAAATGAGACCTATAACCTAAAACGAGCATAACTTTTGCATCCGTTGTCCTATTGGGGCATACTTTTTTTTTCTAGAAAGTTTGCGGCGAGGCCAACACCGACAATAAGTGAAATTCAAAGAGTAGAATAGTATATAAAGTTTTTCAAAATAAATACTTTCCTATGGTTAAGATACCGACCCGAATACCTCCTACTGCCAGCATGTTACATTCAATACAGCATCAAACTCCATCGTGGTGGAGGACTCACCCACCGTATCATGAACCGCGCCTAGACTACCGAGTTTATGGGTACAGAAGCAACCATGGAAGGTAACTCCCATCCCTCGGCCACGCGGTTCAGCACACCGTGGGTGTAAGCACATGAAAAATGAGACCTATAACCTAAACGAGCATAACTTTTGCATCCGTTGTCCGATCGGGGCATCACTTTTTTTTCTAGAAAGCTTGTGGCGAGGCCAAAGCCGACAAAAAGCGAAATTCAAAGGTAGAATAGTATATAATTTTTTCAAAATAAATACTTCCCTATAGTTAAGATACCGCCCCGAATACCTCCTACTGCCAGCATGTTACATTCAATACAGCGACGAACTCCAGTCGTGGTGGAGGACTCGCCTACCGTATCATGAACCGCACCTAGACTACTGAGTTTATGGGTACACATGGAACCATGGAAGGTAACCCACATCCCTCGGCCACGCGGTTCAGCACACCGTGGGTATAAGCACATGAAAAATGAGACCTATAACCTAAAACGAGTGTAACTTTTATGTCCGTTGTCTGTTAGGGGCATACTTTTTTTTCTAGAAAGCTTGCAGGCGAGGCCAACACCGACAAAAAGCAAAATTCAAAGAGTAGAATAGTATATTATTTTTTCAAAAAATAAATATTTCCCTGTGGTTGAGATACCGCCCCGAGTACCTCCAACTGCTAGCATGTTACATTCAATACAACGTCAAACTCCATCGTTGTGGATGACTCGCCCACCGTATCATGAACTGCACCAAGACTACCTAGTTTACGGATATACAAGGGACCATGCAAGGTAACCCACATCCCTCGTCCACGCGGTTTAGCTCATCGTGGGTGTAAGCACAAGAAAAATGAGACCTATAACCTAAAACGAGCATAACTTTTACATCCGTTGTCCTATTGGGGCATACTTCTTTTTTCTAGAAAGTTTGCAGCGATGCCAACACCGAATATAAGTGAAATTCAAAGAGTAGAATAGTACATAAATTTTTTCAAAATAAATACTTTCCTATTGTTAAGATACCGCCCTGAATACCTCCTACTGCCAGCATGTTACATTCAATACAACATCGAACTCCAACGTGGTGGAGGACTCGCCCACCGTATCATGAACCGCGCCTAGACTACCAAGTTTACGAGTATACAAGGAACCATGGAAGGTAACCCACATCCCTCGGCCACGTGGTTCAGCACACCGTGATTGTAAGCACATGAAAAATGAGACCTATAACCTAAAACGAGCATAACTTTTGCATCCGTTGTCCGATTGGGGCATCCTTTTTTTTTCTTGAAAGCTTGCAGCGAGGCCAACACCGACAAAAAGCGAAATTCAAAGAGTAGAATAGTATATAATTTTACAAACAATAAATACATTCCTATGGTTGAGATACAGCCCCGAATACCTCCTACTGCTAGCATGTTACATTCAATACAACGTCGAACTCCATCACTGTGGAGGACTCACCCACCGTATCATGAACTTCGCCTAGACTACTGAGTTTATGGGTACATAAGGAACCATGAAAGGTAACCCACATCCCTCGGCCATGCGGTTCAGCACATCGTGGGCGTAAGCACATGAAAAATGAGACCTATAACCTAAAATAAGCGTAACTTTTGCGTGTGTTGTCTGTTAGGGGCATACTTTTTTTCTAGAAAGCTTGTGGTGAGGCCAACACCGCCAGATAGCGAAATTGAAAGAGTAGAATAGTACATAAGTTTACAAAAAATAAATACTTCCCTATGGTTGAGATACGGCCCCGAGTACCTCCTACTGCTAGCATATACATTCAATACAACGTCAAACTCCATCGTTGTGGAGGACTCGCCCACCGTATCATGAACCGCGCCTAGACTACCGAGTTTACGGGTATACAAGGAACCATGGAAGGTAACCCACATCCCTCGTCCACGCGGTTCAGCACATCGTGGGTGTAAGCACATGAAAAATGAGATCTATAACCAAAAATGAGCATAACTTTTGCATCCGTTGTCCGATTGGGGCATCCTTTTTTTTTCTTGAAAGCTTGCAGCGAGGCCAACACCGACAAAAAGCAAAATTCAAAGAGTAGAATAGTATATAATTTTACAAAAAATAAATACATCCCTATGGTTGAGATACATCCCCGAGTACCTCCTACTGCTAGCATGTTACATTCAATACAACGTCGAACTCCATCGCTGTGGAGGACTCACCCACCGTATCATGAACTTCGCCTAGACTACTGAGTTTATGGGTACACAAGGAACCATGAAAGGTAACCCACATCCCTCGGCCATGCGGTTCAGCACATCGTGGGTGTAAGCACATGAAAAATGAGACCTATAACCTAAAACGAGCGTAACTTTTGCATGTGTTGTCTGTTAGGGGCATACTTTTTTTCTAGAAAGCTTGTGGTGAGGCCAACACCGACAGATAGCGAAATTGAAAGAGTAGAATAGTACATAAGTTTACAAAAAATAAATACTTCCCTATGGTTGAGATACCGCCCCGAGTACCTCCTACTGCTAGCATGTACATTCAATACAACGTCAAACTCCATCGTTGTGGAGGACTCGCCAACCGTATCATGAATCGCTCCTAGACTACCGAGTTTACGGGTATACAAGGAACCATGGAAGGTAACCCACATCCCTCATCCACGCGGTTTAGCACACCGTGGGTGTAAGCACATGAAAAATGAGATATATAATCTAAAACGAGCATAACTTTTGCATCCGTTGTCCTATCGGGGTATACTTTTTTTTCTAGAAAGTTTGCGGCGAGGCCAACACCGACAGTAAATGAAATTCAAAGAGTAGAATAGTATATAATTTTTTTCAAAATAAATACTTTCCTACGGTTAAGATTCTGCCCCGAATACCTCCTACTACCAGCATGTTACATTCAATACAACGTCGAACTCCATCGTGGTGGAGGACTCGCCCACCGTATCATGAACCGCGCCTAGACTACCGAGTTTATGGGTACACAAGGAACCATGGAAGGTAACTCACATCCCTCGGCCACGCGGTTCAGCACATCGTGGGTGTAAGCACATGAAAAATGAGACCTATAACCTAAAATGAGCATAACTTTTCATCCGTTGTCCGATCGGGGCACACTTTTTTTTTTCTAGTAAGCTTGTGGCGAGGCCAAAGCCGACAAAAAGTGAAATTCAAAAAGTAGAATAGTATATAAATTTTTTCAAAATAAATACTTCCCTATAGTTAAGATACCGTCCTGAATACCTCCTACTTCCAGCATGTTACATTCAATACAGCGACGAACTCCATCGCTGTGGAGGACTCGCCCACCGTATCATGAAATTCACCTAGACTACTGAGTTTATGGGTACACAAAGAACTATGAAAGGTAACCCACATCCCTTGGCCATGCGGTTCAGCACATCGTGGGTGTAAGCACGTGAAAAATGAGACCTATAACCTAAAACGAGCATAACTTTTGCATCCGTTGTCCTATTGGGGCATACTTTTTTTTCTATAAAGTTTGCGGCGAGGCCAACACCGACAATAAGTGAAATTCAAAGAGTAGAATAGTATATAAATTTTTTCAAAATAAATACTTTCCTATGGTTAAGATACCGCCCCGTATACCTCCTACTGCCAGCATGTTACATTCAATACAGCATCGAACTCCATCGTGGTGGAGGACTCGCCCACCGTATCATGAACCGCACCTAGACTACCGAGTTTATGGGTATATAAGGAACCATGGAAGGTAACCCACATCCCTCGGCCACACGGTTCAGCACACCGTGGGTGTAAGCACATG
Source organism: Eleusine coracana subsp. coracana (assembly GCA_032690845.1). NCBI lineage: Eukaryota > Viridiplantae > Streptophyta > Magnoliopsida > Poales > Poaceae > Eleusine > Eleusine coracana. Next base: position 8,282 of record MU847714.1, read on the forward strand.
AAAAATGAGACCTATAACCTAAAACGAGCGTAACTTTTGCATCCGTTGTCCTATCGGGGCATACTTTTTTTTCTAGAAAGCATGCGGCAAGGCCAACACCGACAATAAGCGAAATTCAAAGTGTAGAATAATATATAATTTTTTTCAAAATAAATACTTTCCTATGGTTATGATACCGCCCCGAATACCTCCTACTGCTAGCATGTTACATTCTATATAGCGTCGAACTCCATCGTGGTGGAGGACTCGCCCACCGTATCATGAACCGCACCTAGACTACCGAGTTTATGGGTACACCAGAAAACATGGAAGGTAACCCGCATCCCTCAGCCATGCGGTTCAGCACACCTGGGTGTAAGCACATGAAAAATGAGACCTATAACCAAAAACGAGCATAACTTTTGCATCCGTTGTCCGATTGGGGCATCCTTTTTTTGTCTTTGAAAGCTTGTGGCGAGGCCAACACTGACAAAAAGCGAAATTCAAAGAGTAGAATAGTAAATAATTTTTTTCAAAGTAAATACTTCCCTGTAGTTAAGATACCGTCTCGAATACCTCCTACTGCCAGCATGTTATATTCATTACAGCGATGAACTCCGTCGTGGTGGAGGACTCGCCTACCGTATCATGAAACGCGCCTAGACTACCGAGTTTATGGGTACACAAGGAACCATGGAAGGTAATTCACATCCCTCAGCCACGCGGTTCAGCACACCGTGGGTATAAGCACATGAAAAATGAGACCTATAACCTAAAACGAGTGTAACTTTTGCGTCTGTTGTCTGTTAGGGGCATACTTTTTTTCTACAAAGCTTGCGGCGAGGTCCACACTGACAAAAAGAAAAATTCAAAGAGTCGAATAGTATATAATTTTACAAAAAATAAATACAAACCTGTGGTTGAGATACAGCCCCGGGTACCTCCTACTGCTAGCATGTTACATTCAATACAGCATCGAACTCCATCGCTGTGGAGGACTCGCCCATCGTATCATGAACTTCGCCTAGACTACTGAGTTTATGGGTACACAAGGAACCATGAAAGGTAACCCACATCCCTCGGCCATGCGGTTCAGCACATCGTGGGTGTAAGCACATGAATAATGAGACCTATAACCTAAAACGAGCGTAACTTTTGCGTGTGTTGTCTGTTAGGGGCATATTTTTTTCTAGATAGCTTGTGGTGAGGCCAACACCGACAGATAGCGAAATTCAAAGAGTAGAATAGTACATAAGATTACAAAAAATAAATACTTCCCTATGGTTGAGATACTGCCCCAAGTACCTCCTACTGCTAGCATGTACATTCAAAACAACGTCAAACTCCATTGCTGTGGAGGACTCGCCCACCGTATCATGAATCGCGCCTAGACTACTGAGTTTACGGGTATACAAGGAACCATGGAAGGTAACCCACATCCCTCGTCCACGCGGTTCAGCACACCGTGGGTGTAAGCACATGAAAAATGAGACATATAATCTAAAACGAGCATAACTTTTGCATCCGTTGTCCTATCGGGGCATACTTTTTTTCTAGAAAGCTTGCGGCGAGGCCAACACCGATAGTAAACGAAATTCAAAGAGTAGAATAGTATGTAATTTTTTTCAAAATAAATACTTTCCTACGGTTAAGATACCGCCCCGAATACCTCCTACTATCAGCATGTTACATTCAATACAACGTCGAACTCCATCGTGGTGGAGGACTCGCCCACCGTATCATGAACCGCGCCTAGACCACCGAGTTTATGGGTACACAAGGAACCATGGAAGGTAACTCGCATCCCTCGGCCACGCGGTTCAGCATACCGTAGGTGTAAGCACATGAAAAATGAGACCTATAACCTAAAACGAGCATAACTTTTCAACCGTTGTCCAATCGGGGCACACTTTTTTTTCTAGAAAGCTTGTGGCGAGGCCAATGCCGACAAAAAGCAAAATTCAAAAAAATAGAATAGTATATAGTTTTTTTCAAAATAAATACTTCCCTATAGTTAAGAAACCGCCACGAATACCTCCTACTGCCAGCATGTTACATTCAGTACAGCGACGAACTCCGTCGTTGTGGAGGACTCGCCTACCGTATCATGAACCGCACCTAGACTACCGAGTTTATGGGTACACATGGAACCATGGAAGGTAACCCACATCCCTCGGCCACGTGGTTCAGCACACCGTGGGTATAAGCACATGAAAAATGAGACCTCTAACCTAAAACGAGTGTAACTTTTGTGTCCATTGTCTGTTAGGGGCATACTTTTTTTCTAGAAAGCTTGCGGCGAGGCCAACACCGACAAAAAGAAAAATTCATAGAGTAGAATAGTATATAATTTTTACAAAAAATAAATACTTCCCTGTGGTTGAGATACCGCCCCGAGTACCTCCAACTGCTAGCATGTTACATTCAATACAACGTCAAACTCCATCGTTGTGGATGACTCGCCCACCGTATCATGAACTGCACCTAGACTACCGAGTTTACGGGTATACAAGGAACCATGCAAGGTAACCCACATCCCTCGTCCACGCGGTTGAGCACATCGTGGGTGTAAGCACATGAAAAATGAGCATAACTTTTGCATCCGTTGTCCTATCGGGGCATACTTTTTTTTTCTAGAAAGCATGCGGCGAGGCCAACACCGACAATAAGAGAAATTCAAAGAGTAGAATATTATATAATTTTTTTCAAAATAAATACTTTCCTATGGTTAAGATACCACCCCGAATAGCTCCTACTGCAAGCATGTTACATTCTATATACCGTCAAACTCCATCGTGGTAGAGGACTCGCCCACCGTATCATGAACCGCACCTAGACTACCGAGTTTATGGGTACACAAGGAACCATGGAAGGTAACCCGCATCCCTCAGCCACGCGGTTCAGCACAACGTGGGTGTAAGCACATGAAAAATGAGACCTATAACCTAAAACGAGCATAACTTTTGCATCCGTTGTCCGATTGGGGCATTCTTTTTTTTTCTTGAAAGCTTGCGGTAAGGCCAACACTGACAAAAAGCGAAATTCAAAGGATAGAATAGTAAATAATTTTTTTCAAAATAAATACTTCCCTATAGTTAAGATACCGCCCCGAATACCTCCTACTGCCAGCATGTTACATTCAATACAGCGATGAACTCCGTCGTGGTGGAGGACTCGCCTACCGTATCATGAACCGCGCCTAGACTACCGTGTTTATGGGTACACAAGGTACCATGGAAGGTAACCCACATCCCTCGGCCACGTGGTTCAGCACACCGTGGGTGTAAGCACATGAAAAATGAGACATATAATCTATAATGAGCATAACTTTTGCATCTGTTGTCCTATCGGGGCATATTTTTTTTTCTAGAAAGCTTGCAGCGAGACCAACACCGATAGTAAACGAAATTCAAAGAGTAGAATAGTATATAATTTTTTTCAAAATAAATACTTTCCTACGGTTAAGATACCGCCCCGAATACCTCCTACTACCAGCATGTTACATTCAATACAGCGACGAACTCTGTCGTGGTGGAGGACTCGCCTACCGTATCATGAACCACACCTAGACTACCGAGTTTATGGGTACACATGGAACCATGGAAGGTAACCCACATCCCTCGGCCATGTGGTTCAGCACACCGTGGGTATAAGCACATGAAAAATGAGTCCTATAACCTAAAACGAGTGTAACTTTTGTGTCCGTTGTCTATAAGGGGCATACTTTTTTTCTAGAAAGCTTGCGGCGAGGCCAACACCAACAAAAAGCAAAATTCAAAGAGTAGAATAGTATATAATTCTTACAAAAAATAAATACTTTCCTATGATTGAGATACCGCCCCGAGTACCTCCAACTGCTAGCATGTTACATTCAATACAACGTCAAACTCCATCGTTGTGGATGACTCGCCCACCGTATCATGAACTGCACCTAGACTACCGAGTTTACGGGTATACAAGGGACCATGCAAGGTAACCCACATCCCTCGTCCACGCGGTTTAGCACATCGCGGGTGTAAGCACATGAAAAATTAGACCTATAACCTAAAACGAGCATAACTTTTGCATCCGTTGTCCTATTGGGGCATACTTTTTTTTTCTAGAAAGTTTGCGGCGAGGCCAACACCGACAATAAGTGAAATTCAAAGAGTAGAGTAGTATATAAATTTTTTCAAAATAAATACTTTCCTATGGTTAAGGTACCGCCCCGAATACCTCCTACTGCCAGCATGTTACATTCAATACAGCATCGAACTCGATCGTGGTGGAGGACTCGCCCACCGTATCATGAACCGCGCCTAGACTACCGAGTTTACGAGTATATAAGGAACCATGGAAGGTAACCCACATCCCTCGGCCACACGGTTCAGCACACCGTGGGTGCAAGCACATGAAAAATGAGACCTATAACCTAAAATGAGCATAACTTTTGCATCCGTTGTCCTATCGGGGCATACTTTTTTTTTCAAGAAAGCATGCGGCGAGGCCAACACCGACAATAAGCAAAATTCAAAGAGTAGAATAATATATAATTTTTTTCAAAACAAATACTTTCCTATGGTTAAGATACCACCCCGAATAGCTCCTACTGCCAGCATGTTACATTCTATATACCGTCGAACTCCATCGTGGTAGAGGACTCGCCCACCGTATCATGAACCGCACCTAGAGTACCGAGTTTATGGGTACACAAGGAACCATGGAAGGTAACCCGCATCCCTCAGCCACGCGGTTCAGCACAACGTGGGTGTAAGCACATGAAAAATGAGACCTATAACCTAAAACGAGCATAACTTTTGCATCCGTTGTCCGATTGGGGCATTCTTTTTTTTTCTTGAAAGCTTGCGGTAAGGCCAACACTGACAAAAAGCGAAATTCAAAGGATAGAATAGTAAATAATTTTTTTCAAAATAAATACTTCCCTATAGTTAAGATACCGCCCCGAATACCTCCTACTGCCAGCATGTTACATTCAATACAGCGATGAACTCCGTCGTGGTGGAGGACTCGCCTACCGTATCATGAACCGCGCCTAGACTACCGTGTTTATGGGTACACAAGGTACCATGGAAGGTAACCCACATCCCTCGGCCACGTGGTTCAGCACACCGTGGGTGTAAGCACATGAAAAATGAGACATATAATCTATAATGAGCATAACTTTTGCATCTGTTGTCCTATCGGGGCATATTTTTTTTTCTAGAAAGCTTGCAGTGAGACCAACACCGATAGTAAACGAAATTCAAAGAGTAGAATAGTATATAATTTTTTTCAAAATAAATACTTTCCTACGGTTAAGATACCGCCCCGAATACCTAGTACTACCAGCATGTTACATTCAATACAGCGACGAACTCTGTCGTGGTGGAGGACTCGCCTACCGTATCATGAACCACACCTAGACTACTGAGTTTATGGGTACACATGGAACCATGGAAGGTAACCCACATCCCTCGGCCATGTGGTTCAGCACACCGTGGGTATAAGCACATGAAAAATGAGTCCTATAACCTAAAACGAGTGTAACTTTTGTGTCCGTTGTCTGTAAGGGGCATACTTTTTTTCTAGAAAGCTTGCGGCGAGGCCAACACCAACAAAAAGCAAAATTCAAAGAGTAGAATAGTATATAATTCTTACAAAAAATAAATACTTTCCTATGATTGAGATACCGCCCCGAGTACCTCCAACTGCTAGCATGTTACATTCAATACAACGTCAAACTCCATCGTTGTGGATGACTCGCCCACCGTATCATGAACTGCACCTAGACTACCGAGTTTACGGGTATACAAGGGACCATGCAAGGTAACCCACATCCCTCGTCCACGCGGTTTAGCACATCGCGGGTGTAAGCACATGAAAAATTAGACCTATAACCTAAAACGAGCATAACTTTTGCATCCGTTGTCCTATTGGGGCATACTTTTTTTTTCTAGAAAGTTTGCGGCGAGGCCAACACCGACAATAAGTGAAATTCAAAGAGTAGAGTAGTATATAAATTTTTTCAAAATAAATACTTTCCTATGGTTAAGGTACCGCCCCGAATACCTCCTACTGCCAGCATGTTACATTCAATACAGCATCGAACTCGATCGTGGTGGAGGACTCGCCCACCGTATCATGAACCGCGCCTAGACTACCGAGTTTACGAGTATATAAGGAACCATGGAAGGTAACCCACATCCCTCGGCCACACGGTTCAGCACACCATGGGTGCAAGCACATGAAAAATGAGACCTATAACCTAAAATGAGCATAACTTTTGCATCCGTTGTCCTATCGGGGCATACTTTTTTTTTCAAGAAAGCATGCGGCGAGGCCAACACCGACAATAAGCAAAATTCAAAGAGTAGAATAATATATAATTTTTTTCAAAACAAATACTTTCCTATGGTTAAGATACCACCCCGAATAGCTCCTACTGCCAGCATGTTACATTCTATATACCGTCGAACTCCATCGTGGTAGAGGACTCGCCCACCGTATCATGGACCGCACCTAGACTACCGAGTTTATGGGTACACAAGGAACCATGGAAGGTAACCCGCATCCCTCAGCCACGCGGTTCAGCACAACGTGGGTGTAAGCACATGAAAAATGAGACCTATAACCTAAAACGAGCATAACTTTTGCATCCGTTGTCCGATTGGGGCATTCTTTTTTTTTCTTGAAAGCTTGCGGTAAGGCCAACACTGACAAAAAGCGAAATTCAAAGGATAGAATAGTAAATAATTTTTTTCAAAATAAATACTTCCCTATAGTTAAGATACCGCCCCGAATACCTCCTACTGCCAGCATGTTACATTCAATACAGCGATGAACTCCGTCGTGGTGGAGGACTCGCCTACCGTATCATGAACCGCGCCTAGACTACCGTGTTTATGGGTACACAAGGTACCATGGAAGGTAACCCACATCCCTCGGCCACGTGGTTCAGCACACCGTGGGTGTAAGCACATGAAAAATGAGACATATAATCTAAAATGAGCATAACTTTTGCATCTGTTGTCCTATCGGGGCATATTTTTTTTTCTAGAAAGCTTGCAGCGAGACCAACACCGATAGTAAACGAAATTCAAAGAGTAGAATAGTATATAATTTTTTTCAAAATAAATACTTTCCTACGGTTAAGATACCGCCCCGAATACCTCCTACTACCAGCATGTTACATTCAATACAGCGACGAACTCTGTCGTGGTGGAGGACTCGCCTACCGTATCATGAACCACACCTAGACTACCGAGTTTATGGGTACACATGGAACCATGGAAGGTAACCCACATCCCTCGGCCATGTGGTTCAGCACACCGTGGGTATAAGCACATGAAAAATGAGTCCTATAACCTAAAACGAGTGTAACTTTTGTGTCCGTTGTCTGTAAGGGGCATACTTTTTTTCTAGAAAGCTTGCGGCGAGGCCAACACCAACAAAAAGCGAAATTCAAAGAGTAGAATAGTATATAATTCTTACAAAAAATAAATACTTTCCTATGATTGAGATACCGCCCCGAGTACCTCCAACTGCTAGCATGTTACATTCAATACAACGTCAAACTCCATCGTTGTGGATGACTCGCCCACCGTATCATGAACTGCACCTAGACTACCGAGTTTACGGGTATACAAGGGACCATGCAAGGTAACCCACATCCCTCGTCCACGCGGTTTAGCACATCGCGGGTGTAAGCACATGAAAAATTAGACCTATAACCTAAAACGAGCATAACTTTTGCATCCATTGTCCTATTGGGGCATACTTTTTTTTTCTAGAAAGTTTGCAGCGAGGCCAACACCGACAAAAAGCGAAATTCAAAGAGTAGAATAGTATTTAATTTTTTTCAAAATAAATACTTCCCTATAGTTAAGATACCGCCCCGAATACCTCCAACTGCCAGCATGTTATATTCAATACAGCGACGAACCCTACTGCCAGCATGTTACATTCAATACAGCATCGAACTCGATCGTGGTGGAGGACTCGCCCACCGTATCATGAACCGCGCCTAGACTACCGAGTTTACGAGTATATAAGGAACCATGGAAGGTAACCCACATCCCTCGGCCACACGGTTCAGCACACCGTGGGTGCAAGCACATGAAAAATGAGACCTATAACCTAAAATGAGCATAACTTTTGCATCCGTTGTCCTATCGGGGCATACTTTTTTTTTCAAGAAAGCATGCGGCGAGGCCAACACCGACAATAAGCAAAATTCAAAGAGTAGAATAATATATAATTTTTTTCAAAATAAATACTTTCCTATGGTTAAGATACCACCCCGAATAGCTCCTACTGCCAGCATGTTACATTCTATATACCGTCGAACTCCATCGTGGTAGAGGACTCGCCCACCGTATCATGAACCGCACCTAGACTACCGAGTTTATGGGTACACAAGGAACCATGGAAGGTAACCCGCATCCCTCGGCCACGTGGTTCAGCACATCATGGGTGTAAGCACGTGAAAAATGAGACCTATAACCTAAAACGAGCGTAACTTTTGCGTCCGTTGTCTGTTAGGGGCATACTTTTTTTTCTAAAAAGCTTGCGGTGAGGCCACCATCGACAAAAAGCAAAATTCAAAGAGTAGAATAGTATATAATTTTACAAAAAATAAATACATCCCTATGGTTGAGATACAGCCTTGAGTACCTCCTACTGCTAGCATGTTACATTCAATACAGCGTCGAACTCCATCGCTGTGGAGGACTCGCCCACCTTATCATGAACTTCGCCTAGACTACTGAGTTTATGGGTACACAAGGAACCGTGGAAGGTAACCCACATCCCTCGGCCACGTGGTTCAGCACATCATGGGTGTAAGCACGTGAAAAATGAGACCTATAACCTAAAACGAGCGTAACTTTTGCGTCCGTTGTCTGTTAGGGGCATACTTTTTTCTAGAAAGCTTGCAGTGAGCCCAACACCGACACATAGCAAAATTCAAAGGGTAGAATAGTTTATAATTTAACAAAAAATAAATACTTCCCCGTGGTTGAGATACCGCCCCGAGTATCTCCTACTGCTAGCATGTTACATTCAATACAACGTCAAACTCCATCGCTGTGGAGGACTCGTCCACCGTATCATGAACTGCGCCTAGACTACCGAGTTTATGGGTACACAAGGAGCCATGGAAGGTAACTCGCATCCCTCGGTCATGCGGTTCAGCACACCGTGGGTGTAAGCACATGAAAAATGAGACCTATAACCTAAAACGAGCATAACTTTTGCATCCGTTGTCCGATCGGGGCATACTTTTTTTTTCTAGAAAGCTAGTGGCGAGGCCAACACCGACAAAAAGCGAAATTCAAAGAGTAGAATAGTATATAATTTTTTTCAAAATAAATACTTCCCTATAGTTAAGATACCGCCCCGAATACCTCCAACTGCCAGCATGTTATATTCAATACAGCGATGAACTCCTACTGCCAGCATGTTACATTCAATACAGCGACGAACTCCATCGTGGTGGAGGACTCGCCTACCGTATCATGAACCGCACCTAGACTACCGAGTTTATGGGTACACATGGAACCATGGAAGGTAACCCACATCCCTCGGCCACGTGGTTCAGCACACCGTGGGTATAGGCACATGAAAAATGAGACCTATAACCTAAAACGAGTGTAACTTTTGTGTCCGTTGTCTGTTAGGGGCATACTTTTTTTCTAAAAAGCTTGCGGTGAGGCCACCATCGACAAAAAGCAAAATTCAAAGAGTAGAATAGTATATTTTTACAAAAAATAAATACATCCCTATGGTTGAGATACAGCCCCGAGTACCTCCTACTGCTAGCATGTTACATTCAATACAGCGTCGAACTCCATCGCTGTGGAGGACTCGCCCACCTTATCATGAACTTCGCCTAGACTACTGAGTTTATGGGTACACAAGGAACCGTGGAAGGTAACCCACATCCCTCGGCCACGTGGTTCAGCACATCAGTGGGTGTAAGCACATGAAAAATGAGACCTATAACCTAAAACGAGCGTAACTTTTGCGTCCGTTGTCTGTTAGGGGCATACTTTTTTTTCTAGAAAGCTTGCGGTGAGGCCAACACCGACAAAAAGCAAAATTCAAAGAGTAGAATAGTATATAATTTTACAAAAATAAATACATTCCCTATGGTTGAGATACAGCCCTTGAGTACCTCCTACTGCTAGCATGTTACATTCAATACAGCGTCGAACTCCATCGTGTGGAGGACTCGCCCACCGTATCATGAACTTCGCCTAGACTACCTGAGTTTATGGGTACACAAGGAACCAGTGGAAGGTAACCCACATCCCTCGGCCACGCGGTTCAGCACATCAGTGGGTGTAAGCACATGAAAAATGAGACCTATAACCTAAAACGAGCGTAACTTTTGCGTCCGTTGTCTGTTAGGGGCATACTTTTTTTCTAGAAAGCTTGCGGTGAGGCCAACACCGACACATAGCAAAATTCATAGGGTAGAATAGTATATAATTTTACAAAAAATAAATACTTCCCTGTGGTTGAGATACCGCCCCGAGTACCTCCTACTGCTAGCATGTTACATTCAATACAACGTCAAACTCCATCGTTGCGGAGGACTCGCCCACCGTATCATGAACTGCGCCTAGACTACCGAGTTTATGGGTACACAAGGAACCATGGAAGGTAACTCGCATCCCTCGGCCATGCGGTTCAGCACACCGTGGGTGTAAGCACATGAAAAATGAGACCTATAACCTAAAACGAGCATAACTTTTGCATCCGTTGTCCGATCGGGGCATACTTTTTTTTTTCTAGAAAGCTAGTGGCGAGGCCAACGCCGACAAAAAGTGAAATTCAAAGAGTAGAATAGTATATAATTTTTTCAAAATAAATACTTCCCTATAGTTAAGATACCGTCCCGAATACCTCCAACTGCCAGCATGTTATATTCAATAAAGCGATGAACTCCGTCATGGTGGAGGACTCGCCTACCGTATAATGAACTGCACCAAGACTACCGAGTTTATGGGTACACATGGAACCATGGAAGGTGACCCACATCCCTCGGCCACGTGGTTCAGCACACCGTGGGTATAAGCACATGAAAAATGAGACCTATAACCTAAAACGAGTGTAACTTTTGTGCCCGTTGTCTGTTAGGGGCATACTTTTTTTCTAAAAAGCTTGCGGCGAGGCCAACGCCAACGAAAAGCAAAATTCAAAGAGTAGAATAGTATATAATTTTACAAAAAATAAATACATCCCTATGGTTGAGATATAGCCCTGAGTACCTCCTACTGCTAGCATGTTACATTCAATACAGCGTCGAACTCCATCGCTGTGGAGGACTCGCCCACCGTATCATGAACTTCGCCTAGACTACTGAGTTTATGGGTACACAAGGAACCGTGGAAGGTAACCCACATCCCTCGGCCACGTGGTTCAGCACATCATGGGTGTAGGCACGTGAAAAATGAGACCTATAACCTAAAACGAGCGTAACTTTTGTGTCCGTTGTCTGTTAGGGGCATACTTTTTTCTAGAAAGCTTGCAGTGAGCCCAACACCGACACATAGCAAAATTCAAAGGGTAGAATAGTTTATAATTTAACAAAAAATAAATACTTCCCTGTGGTTGAGATACCGCCCGGAGTACCTCCTACTGCTAGCATGTTACATTCAATACAACGTCAAACTCCATCGCTGTGGAGGACTCGCCCACTGTATCATGAACTGCGCCTAGACTACCGAGTTTATGGGTACACGAGGAACCATGGAAGGTAACTCGCATCCCTCGGCCATGCGGTTCAGCACACCGTGGGTGTAAGCACATGAAAAATGAGACCTATAACCTAAAACGAGCATAACTTTTGCATCCGTTGTCCGATCGGGGCATACTTTTTTTTTCTAGAAAGCTAGTGGCGAGGCCAACACCGACAAAAAGTGAAATTCAAAGTGTAGAATAGTGTATAATTTTTTTCAAAATAAATACTTCCCTATAGTTAAGGTACCGTCCCGAATACCTGCAACTGCCAGCATGTTATATTCAATACAGCGATGAACTCCGTCATGGTGGAGGACTCGCCTACCGTATAATGAACTGCACCAAGACTACCGAGTTTATGGGTACACATGGAACCATGGAAGGTGACCCACATCCCTCGGCCACGTGGTTCAGCACACCGTGGGTATAAGCACATGAAAAATGAGACCTATAACCTAAAACGAGTGTAACTTTTGTGCCCGTTGTCTGTTAGGGGCATACTTTTTTTCTAAAAAGCTTGCGGCGAGGCCAACGCCAATGAAAAGCAAAATTCAAAGAGTAGAATAGTATATAATTTTACAAAAAATAAATACATCCTATGGTTGAGATATAGCCTTGAGTACCTCCTACTGCTAGCATGTTACATTCAATACAGCGTCGAACTCCATCGCTGTGGAGGACTCGCCCACCGTATCATGAACTTCGCCTAGACTACTGAGTTTATGGGTACACAAGGAACCGTGGAAGGTAACCCACATCCCTCGGCCACGTGGTTCAGCACATCATGGGTGTAAGCACGTGAAAAATGAGACCTATAACCTAAAACGAGCGTAACTTTTGCGTCCGTTGTCTGTTAGGGGCATACTTTTTTCTAGAAAGCTTGCAGTGAGCCCAACACCGACACATAGCAAAATTCAAAGGGTAGAATAGTTTATAATTTAACAAAAAATAAATACTTCCCTGTGGTTGAGATACCGCCCCGAGTACCTCCTACTGCTAGCATGTTACATTCAATACAACGTCAAACTCCATCGCTGTGGAGGACTCGCCCACCGTATCATGAACTGCGCCTAGACTACCGAGTTTATGGGTACACAAGGAACCATGGAAGGTAACTCGCATCCCTCGGTCATGCGGTTCAGCACACCGTGGGTGTAAGCACATGAAAAATGAGACCTATAACCTAAAACGAGCATAACTTTTGCATCCGTTGTCCGATCGGGGCATACTTTTTTTTTTCTAGAAAGCTAGTGGCGAGGCCAACACCGACAAAAAGCGAAATTCAAAGAGTAGAATAGTATATAATTTTTTTCAAAATAAATACTTCCCTATAGTTAAGATACCGCCCCGAATACCTCCAACTGCCAGCATGTTATATTCAATACAGCGACGAACTCCTACTGCCAGCATGTTACATTCAATACAGCGACGAACTCCATCGTGGTGGAGGACTCGCCTACCGTATCATGAACCGCACCTAGACTACCGAGTTTATGGGTACACATGGAACCATGGAAGGTAACCCACATCCCTCGGCCACGTGGTTCAGCACACCGTGGGTATAAGCACATGAAAAATGAGACCTATAACCTAAAACGAGTGTAACTTTTGTGTCCGTTGTCTGTTAGGGGCATACTTTTTTTCTAAAAAGCTTGCGGTGAGGCCACCATCGACAAAAAGCAAAATTCAAAGAGTAGAATAGTATATAATTTTACAAAAAATAAATACATCCCTATGGTTGAGATACAGCCCCGAGTACCTCCTACTGCTAGCATGTTACATTCAATACAGCGTCGAACTCCATCGCTGTGGAGGACTCGCCCACCTTATCATGAACTTCGCCTAGACTACTGAGTTTATGGGTACACAAGGAACCGTGGAAGGTAACCCACATCCCTCGGCCACGTGGTTCAGCACATCATGGGTGTAAGCACGTGAAAAATGAGACCTATAACCTAAAACGAGCGTAACTTTTGCGTCCGTTGTCTGTTAGGGGCATACTTTTTTTCTAAAAAGCTTGCGGTGAGGCCACCATCGACAAAAAGCAAAATTCAAAGAGTAGAATAGTATATAATTTTACAAAAAATAAATACATCCCTATGGTTGAGATACAGCCCCGAGTACCTCCTACTGCTAGCATGTTACATTCAATACAGCGTCGAACTCCATCGCTGTGGAGGACTCGCCCACCTTATCATGAACTTCGCCTAGACTACGGAGTTTATGGGTACACAAGGAACCGTGGAAGGTAACCCACATCCCTCGGCCACGTGGTTCAGCACATCATGGGTGTAAGCACGTGAAAAATGAGACCTATAACCTAAAACGAGCGTAACTTTTGCGTCCGTTGTCTGTTAGGGGCATACTTTTTTCTAGAAAGCTTGTAGTGAGGCCAACACCGACACATAGCAAAATTCATAGGGTAGAATAGTATATAATTTTACAAAAAATAAATACTTCCCTGTGGTTGAGATACTGCCCCGAGTACCTCCTACTGCTAGCATGTTACATTCAATACAACGTCAAACTCCATCGCTGTGGAGGACTCGCCCACCGTATCATGAACTGCGCCTAGACTACCGAGTTTATGGGTACACAAGGAACCATGGAAGGTAACTCGCATCCCTCGGCCATGCGGTTCAGCACACCGTGGGTGTAAGCACATGAAAAATGAGACCTATAACCTAAAACGAGCATAACTTTTGCATCCGTTGTCCGATCGGGGCATACTTTTTTTTTCTAGAAAGCTATGCGGCGAGGCCAACACCGACAATAAAGCAAATTCAAAGAGTAGAATAGTATATAATTTTTTTCAAAATAAATACTTCCTATGGTTAAGATACCAGCCCGAATAGCCTCCTACTGCCAGCATGTTACATTCTATATACGCGTCGAACTCCATCGTGGTGGAGGACTCGCCCACCGTATCATGAACTGCACCTAGACTACCGAGTTTATGGGTACACAGGGAACCATGGAAGGTAACCCACATCCCTCAGGCCACGCAGTTCAGCACAACGTGGGTGTAAGCACATGAAAAATGAGACCTATAACCTAAAACGAGCAGTAACTTTTGCTCCGTTGTCCGATTAGGGGCATACTTTTTTTCTAGAAAGCTTGCGGTGAAGGCCAACACCGACAAAAAGCGAAATTCAAAGGAGTAGAATAGTATATAATTTTTATCAAAAATAAATACTTCCCTATAGTTAAGAATACCGCCCTGAAGTACCTCCTACTGCTAGCATGTTACATTCAATACAGCGTCGAACTCCATCGCTGTGGAGGACTCGCCCACCGTATCATGAACTTCGCCTAGACTACTGAGTTTATGGGTACACAAGGAACCGTGGAAGGTAACCCACATCCCTCGGCCACGTGGTTCAGCACATCATGGGTGTAGGCACGTGAAAAATGAGACCTATACCTAAAACGAGCGTAACTTTTGCGTCCGTTGTCTGTTAGGGGCATACTTTTTTCTAGAAAGCTTGCAGTGAGGCCAACACCGACACATAGCAAAATTCAAAGGGTAGAATAGTTTATAATTTAACAAAAAATAAATACTTCCCTGTGGTTGAGATACCGCCCCGAGTACCTCCTAGTGCTAGCATGTTACATTCAATACAACGTCAAACTCCATCGCTGTGGAGGACTCGCCCACCGTATCATGAACTGCGCCTTAGACTACCGAGTTTATGGGTACACAAGGAACCATGGAAGGTAACTCGCATCCCTCGGTCATGCGGTTCAGCACACCGTGGGTGTAAGCACATGAAAAATGAGACCTATAACCTAAAACGAGCATAACTTTTGCATCCGTTGTCCGATCGGGGCATACTTTTTTTTTCTAGAAAGCTAGTGGCGAGGCCAACGCCGACAAAAAGCGAATTCAAAGAGTAGAATAGTATATAATTTTTTTCAAAATAAATACTTCACTATAGTTAAGATACCGCCCCGAATACCTCCAACTGCCAGCATGTTATATTCAATACAGCGACGAACTCCGTCATGGTGGAGGACTCGCCTACCGTATAATGAACTACACCAAGACTACCGAGTTTATGGGTACACATGGAACCATGGAAGGTGACCCACATCCCTCGGCCACGTGGTTCAGCACACCGTGGATATAAGCACATGAAAAATGAGACCTATAACCTAAAACGAGTGTAACTTTTGTGCCCGTTGTCTGTTAGGGGCATACTTTTTTTCTAAAAAGCTTGCGGTGAGGCCAACGCCAACGAAAAGCAAAATTCAAAGAGTAGAATAGTATATAATTTTACAAAAAATAAATACATCCCTATGGTTGAGATATAGCCTTGAGTACCTCCTACTGCTAGCATGTTACATTCAATACAAGCGTCGAACTCCATCGCTGTGGAGGACTCGCCCACCGTATCATGAACTTCGCCTAGACTACTGAGTTTATGGGTACACAAGGAACCGTGGAAGGTAACCCACATCCCTCGGCCACGTGGTTCAGCACATCATGGGTGTAGGCACGTGAAAAATGAGACCTATAACCTAAAACGAGCGTAACTTTTGCGTCCGTTGTCTGTTAGGGGCATACTTTTTTCTAGAAAGCTTGCAGTGAGGCCAACACCGACACATAGCAAAATTCAAAGGGTAGAATAGTTTATAATTTAACAAAAAATAAATACTTCCCTGTGGTTGAGATACCGCCCCGAGTACCTCCTAGTGCTAGCATGTTACATTCAATACAACGTCAAACTCCATCGCTGTGGAGGACTCGCCCACCGTATCATGAACTGCGCTTAGACTACCGAGTTTATGGGTACACAAGGAACCATGGAAGGTAACTCGCATCCCTCGGTCATGCGGTTCAGCACACCGTGGGTGTAAGCACATGAAAAATGAGACCTATAACCTAAAACGAGCATAACTTTTGCATCCGTTGTCCGATCGGGGCATACTTTTTTTTTCTAGAAAGCTAGTGGCGAGGCCAACGCCGACAAAAAGCGAATTCAAAGAGTAGAATAGTATATAATTTTTTTCAAAATAAATACTTCACTATAGTTAAGATACCGCCCCGAATACCTCCAACTGCCAGCATGTTATATTCAATACAGCGACGAACTCCGTCATGGTGGAGGACTCGCCTACCGTATAATGAACTACACCAAGACTACCGAGTTTATGGGTACACATGGAACCATGGAAGGTGACCCACATCCCTCGGCCACGTGGTTCAGCACACCGTGGGTATAAGCACATGAAAAATGAGACCTATAACCTAAAACGAGTGTAACTTTTGTGCCCGTTGTCTGTTAGGGGCATACTTTTTTTTCTAAAAAGCTTGCGGCGAGGCCAACACCAACGAAAAGCAAAATTCAAAGAGTAGAATAGTATATAATTTTACAAAAAATAAATACATTCCTTGGTTGAGATACAGCCCTGAGTACCTCCTATTGCTAGCATGTTACATTCAATACAGCATTGAACTCCATCGCTATGGAGGACTCGGCCACCGTATCATGAACTGCGCCTAGACTACCGAGTTTATGGGTACACAAGGAACCGTGGAAGGTAACCCACATCCCTCGGCCACGTGGTTCAGCACATCATGGGTGTAAGCACCTGAAAAATGAGACCTATAACCTAAAACGAGCGTAACTTTTGCATCCGTTGTCTGTTAGGGGCATACTTTTTTCTAGAAAGCTTGCAGTGAGGCCAACACCGACACATAGCAAAATTCAAAGAGTAGAATAGTATATAATTTTACAAAAAATAAATACTTCCCTGTGGTTGAGATACCGCCCCGAGTACCTCCTACTGCTAGCATGTTACATTCAATACAACGTCAAACTCCATCGCTGTGGAGGACTCGCCCACCGTATCATGAACTGCGCCTAGACTACCGAGTTTATGGGTACACAAGGAACCATGGAAGGTAACTCGCATCCCTCGGTCCATGCGGTTCAGCACACCGTGGGTGTAAGCACATGAAAAATGAGACCTATAACCTAAAACGAGCATAACTTTTGCATCCGTTGTCCGATCGGGGCATACTTTTTTTTTCTAGAAAGCTAGTGGCGAGGCCAACGCCGACAAAAAGCGAAATTCAAAGAGTAGAATAGTATATAATTTTTTTCAAAATAAATACTTCACTATAGTTAAGATACCGCCCCGAATACCTCCAACTGCCAGCATGTTATATTCAATACAGCGACGAACTCCGTCATGGTGGAGGACTCGCCTACCGTATAATGAACTACACCAAGACTACCGAGTTTATGGGTACACATGGAACCATGGAAGGTGACCCACATCCCTCGGCCACGTGGTTCAGCACACCGTGGGTATAAGCACATGAAAAATGAGACCTATAACCTAAAACGAGTGTAACTTTTGTGCCCGTTGTCTGTTAGGGGCATACTTTTTTTCTAAAAAGCTTGCGGCGAGGCCAACACCAACGAAAAGCAAAATTCAAAGAGTAGAATAGTATATAATTTTACAAAAAATAAATACATTCCTTTGGTTGAGATACAGCCCTGAGTACCTCCTATTGCTAGCATGTTACATTCAATACAGCATTGAACTCCATCGCTATGGAGGACTCGGCCACCGTATCATGAACTGCGCCTAGACTACCGAGTTTATGGGTACACAAGGAACCGTGGAAGGTAACCCACATCCCTCGGCCACGTGGTTCAGCACATCATGGGTGTAAGCACCTGAAAAACTGAGACCTATAATCCTAAAACGAGCGTAACTTTTGCATCCGTTGTCTGTTAGGGGCATACTTTTTTCTAGAAAGCTTGCAGTGAGGCCAACACCGACACATAGCAAAATTCAAAGAGTAGAATAGTATATAATTTTACAAAAAATAAATACTTCCCTGTGGTTGAGATACCGCCCCGAGTACCTCCTACTGCTAGCATGTTACATTCAATACAACGTCAAACTCCATCGCTGTGGAGGACTCGCCCACCGTATCATGAACTGCGCCTAGACTACCGAGTTTATGGGTACACAAGGAACCATGGAAGGTAACTCGCATCCCTCGGCCATGCGGTTCAGCACACCGTGGGTGTAAGCACATGAAAAATGAGACCTATAACCTAAAACGAGCATAACTTTTGCATCCGTTGTCCGATCGGGGCACACTTTTTTTTTTCTAGAAATCTTGTGGCGAGGCCAACGCCGACAAAAAGCGAAATTCAAAGAGTAGAATAGTATAGAATTTTTTTCAAAATAAATACTTCCCTATAGTTATGATACCGCCCCGAATACCTCCTACTGCCAGCATGTTACATTCAATACAGCGATGAACTCCATCGTGGTGGAGGACTCGCCTACCGTATCATGAACCGCACCTAGACTACCGAGTTTATGGGTACACATGGAACCATGGAAGGTAACCCACATCCCTCGGCCACGTGGTTCAGCACACCGTGGGTATAAGCACATGAAAAATGAGACCTATAACCTAAAATGAGTGTAACTTTTGTGTCCGTTGTCTGTTAGGGGCATACTTTTTTTCTAAAAAGCTTGCGGCGAGGCCACCATCGACAAAAAGCAAAATTCAAAGAGTAGAATAGTATATAATTTTACAAAAAATAAATACATCCCTATGGTTGAGATACAGCCCTGAGTACCTCCTACTGCTAGCATATTATATTCAATACAGCATCGAACTCCATCGCTATGGAGGACTCGCCCACCGTATCATGAACTGCGCCTAGGCTACCGAGATTATGGGTACACAAGGAACCATGGAAGGTAACCCACATCCCTCGGCCACGCGGTTCAGCACATCGTGGGTGTAAGCACATGAAAAATGAGACCAATAACCTAAACCGAGCGTAACTTTTGCGTCCGTTGTCTGTTAGGGGCATACTTTTTTTCTAAAAAGCTTGCGGTGAGGCCAACACCGACAGAAAGATAAATTCAAAGAGTAGAGTAGTATATAATTTTACAAAAGATAAATACTTCCCTGTGGTTGAGATACCGCCCGGAGTACCTCCTACTGCTAGCATGTTACATTCAATACAACGTCAAACTCCATCGCTGTGGAGGACTTGCCCACCGTATCATGAACCGCGCCTAGACTACCGAGTTTACTGGTATAAAAGGAACCATGGAAGGTAACCCACATCCCTCAGCCACACGGTTCAGCACACCATGGGTGTAAGCTCATGAAAAATAAGACATATAACCTAAAACGAGCATAACTTTTGCATCCGTTGTCCGATCCGGGCATACTTTTTTTTTCTAGAAAGCTTGCGGCGAGGCCAACACCGACAAAAAGCGAAATTCAAAGAGTAGAATAGTATATAATTTTTTTCAAAATAAATACTTTCCTAGGGTTAAGATACCGCCCTGAATACCTCCTACTGCCAGCATGTTACATCCAATACAGTGTCGAACTCCATCGTGGAGGAGGACTCGCCCATCATATCATGAACTGTGCCTAGACTACAAAGTTTATGGATACACAAGGAACCATGGAAGGTAACCCGCATCCCTCGGCCACACGGTTCAGCACACCGTGGGTGGAAGGACATGAAAAATAAGACCTATAACCTAAAACGAGCATAACTTTTGCATCAATTGTTCGATCGGGGCATACTTTTTTTTCTATAAAGCTAGCGGTAAAGCCAACGCCGACAAAAAGAGAAATTGAAAGAGTAGAATAGTATATAATTTTTTTCAAAATAAATACTTTCCTATGGTTAAGATACCACCCCGTATACCTCCTACTGCCAGCATGTTACATTTAATACAGCATCAAACTCCATCGCTGTGGAGGACTCGCCCACCGTATCATGAACCGCGCCTAGACTACCGAGTTTACTGGTATAAAAGGAACCATGGAAGGTAACCCACATCCCTCAGCCACACGGTTCAGCACACCATGGGTGTAAGCTCATGAAAAATAAGACATATAACCTAAAACGAGCATAACTTTTGCATCCGTTATCCGATCCGGGCATACTTTTTTTTTCTAGAAAGCTTGCGGCGAGGCCAACGCCGACAAAAAGCAAAATTCAAAGAGTAGAATAGTATATAATTTTTTCAAAATAAATACTTTCCTAGGGTTAAGATACCGCCCTGAATACCTCCTACTGCCAGCATGTTACATCCAATACAGTGTCGAACTCCATCATGGTGGAGAACTCGCCCATCGTATCATGAACTGTGCCTAGACTACAAAGTTTATGGATACACAAGGAACCATGGAAGGTAACCCGCATCCCTCGGCCACACGGTTCAGCACACCGTGGGTGTAAGGACATGAAAAATAAGACCTATAACCTAAAACGAGCATAACTTTTGCATCCATTGTCCGATCGGGGCATACTTTTTTTTTCTATAAAGCTTGCGGTAAAGCCAACGCCGACAAAAAGATAAATTGAAAGAGTAGAATAGTATATAATTTTTTTCAAAATAAATACTTTCCCATGGTTAAGATACCACCCCGTATACCTCCTACTGCCAGCATGTTACATTCAATACAGCGTCAAACTCCATCGTGGTGGAGGACTCGCCCACCGTATCAAGAACTGCGCCTAGACTACCGAGTTTAAGGGTACACAAGTAACCATGGAAGGTAACCCACATCCCTTGGCCATGCGGTTCAGCACACCGTCGGTGTAAGCACATGAAAAATGAGACCTATAACCTAAAACGAGCATAACTTTTGCATCCGTTGTCCGATCAGGGCATACTTTTTTTTTCTAGAAAGCTTGCGGCAAGGCCAACACCGACCAAAAGCAAAATTCAAAGAGTAGAATAGTATATAATATTTTTCAAAACAAATACTTCCCTATAGTTAAGATACCATCCCGAATACCTCCTACTGCCAACATGTTACATTCAATACAGCGACAAACTCCGTCGTGATGGATGACTCGCCTATCGTATCATGAACCGCGCCTAGACTACTGAGTTTATGGGTACACAAGGAACCATGGAAGGTAACCCACATCCCTCGGCCATGCGGTTCAGCACACTGTTGAGCACATGAAAAATGAGACCTATAACCTTAAATGAGTGTAACTTTTGCGTCCGTTGTCTGTTAGGGGCATACTTTTTTCTAGAAAGCTTGCTGCGAGGCCAACACTGACAAAAAGCAAAATTCAAAGAGTAGAATAGTATATAATTTTACAAAAAATAAATAGATCCCTATGGTTGAGATACAGCCCTGAGTACCTCGTACTGCTAGCTTGTTACATTCAATACAGCGTCGAACTCCATCGCGGTGGAGGACTCGCCCACCGTATCATGAACTGCGCCTAGACTACCGAGTATGTGGGTATACAAGGAACCATGGAAGGTAACTCACATCCGTGGGCCACGCGGTTCAGCACATCATGGGTGTAAGCACATAAAAAATGAGACCTATAACCTAAAATAAGTGTAACTTTTGCGTCTGTTGTTTGTTAGGGGCCTACTTTTTTTCTATAAAGCTTGCGAAATTCAAAGAGTAGAATAGTATATAATTTTACAAAAAATAAATACTTCCCTGTGGTTGAGATACCGTCCGGAGTACCTCCTACTGCTAGCATGTTACATTCAATACAACGTCAAACTCCATCGCTGTGGAGGACTCGCCCACCGTATCATGAACCGTGCCTAGACTATCGAGTTTACGGGTATACAATGAACCATGGAAGGTAACCCACATCCCTCGTCCACGTGGTTCAGCACACCGTGGGTGTAAGCACATGAAAAATGAGACCTATAACCTAAAACGAGCATAACTTTTGCATCCATTGTTCTATCAGGGCATACTTTTTTTTCTAGAAAGCTTGCGGCAAAGCCAACACCGACAAAAAGCGAAATTCAAAGAGTAGAATAGTATATAATTTTTTTCAAAATAAATACTTTCCTATGGTTAAGATACCACCCCGAATACCTCCTACTACCAGCATGTTACATTCAGTACAGCGTCGAACTCCATCGTGGTGGAGGACTCGCCCACCGTATCATGAACCGCGCCTAGACTACCGAGTTTACGGGTATACAAGGAACCATGGATGGTAACCCACATCCCTCGGCCATGCGGTTCAGCACACAGTGGGTGTAAGCACATGAAAAATGAGACCTATAACCTAAAACGAGCATAACTTTTGCATCCATTGTCCTATCGGGGCATACTTTTTTTTCTTGAAACCTTGCGGCAAGGCCAACACCGAAAAAAGCAAAATTCAAAGATTAGAATTGTATATAATTCTTTTTCAAAATTAATACTTCTCTGTAGTTAAGATACCGCCTCGAATACCTCCTACTGCCAGCATGTTACATTCAATACAGCGATGAACTCCGTCGTGCTGAGGACTCGCCCACCGTATCATGAACTGCGCCTAGACTACCGAGTTTATGGGTACACAAGGAACCATGGAAGGTAACCCGCATCCCTCGGCCACGCGGTTCAGCACACCGTGGGTGTAAGCACATGAAAAATAAGACCTATAACCTAAAATGAGCATAACTTTTTTTTTCTAGAAAGCTTACAGGGAGGCCAACACCGACAAAAAGTGAAATTCAAAGAGTAGAATAGTATATAATTTTACATAAAATAAATACATCCCTATGGTTGAGATACAGCCCTGAGTACCTCCTACTGCTAGCATGTTACATTCAATACAACGTCGAACTCCATCGCTGTGGAGGACTCGCCCACCGTATCATGAATTGTGCTTAGACTATCGAGTTTATGGGTACACAAGGAACCATGGAAGGTAACCCACATCCCTCGGCCACGCGGTTCAGCACACCGTCGGTGTAAGCACATGAAAAATGAGACCTATAACCTAAAACGAGCATAACTTTTGCATCCATTGTCCGATCGGGGCATACTTTTTTTTTCTACAAAGCTTGCGGCAAGGCCAACACCGACCAAAAGCTAAATTCAAAGAGTAGAATAGTATATAATATTTTTCAAAACAAATACTTCCCTATAGTTAAGATACCATCCCGAATACCTCCTACTGCCAACATGTTACATTCAATACAGCGACAAACTCCGTCGTGATGGATGACTCGCCTATCGTATCATGAACCGCGCCTAGACTACTGAGTTTATGGGTACACAAGGAACCATGGAAGGTAACCCACATCCCTCGGCCATGCGGTTCAGCACACTGTTGAGCACATGAAAAATGAGACCTATAACCTTAAATGAGTGTAACTTTTGCGTCCGTTGTCTGTTAGGGGCATACTTTTTTCTAGAAAGCTTGCTGCGAGGCCAACACTGACAAAAAGCAAAATTCAAAGAGTAGAATAGTATATAATTTTACAAAAAATAAATAGATCCCTATGGTTGAGATACAGCCCTGAGTACCTCCTACTGCTAGCTTGTTACATTCAATACAGCGTCGAACTCCATCGCGGTGGAGGACTCGCCCACCGTATCATGAACTGCGCCTAGACTACCGAGTATGTGGGTATACAAGGAACCATGGAAGGTAACTCACATCCGTGGGCCACGCGGTTCAGCACATCATGGGTGTAAGCACATAAAAAATGAGACCTATAACCTAAAATAAGTGTAACTTTTGCGTCTGTTGTTTGTTAGGGGCCTACTTTTTTTCTATAAAGCTTGCGAAATTCAAAGAGTAGAATAGTATATAATTTTACAAAAATAAATACTTCCCTGTGGTTGAGATACCGTTCGGAGTACCTCCTACTGCTAGCATGTTACATTCAATACAACGTCAAACTCCATCGCTGTGGAGGACTCGCCCACCGTATCATGAACCGTGCCTAGACTATCGAGTTTACGGGTATACAATGAACCATGGAAGGTAACCCACATCCCTCGTCCACGTGGTTCAGCACACCGTAGGTGTAAGCACATGAAAAATGAGACCTATAACCTAAAACGAGCATAACTTTTGCATCCATTGTTCTATCAGGGCATACTTTTTTTTCTAGAAAGCTTGCGGCAAAGCCAACACCGACAAAAAGCGAAATTCAAAGAGTAGAATAGTATATAATTTTTTTCAAAATAAATACTTTCCTATGGTTAAGATACCACCCCGAATACCTCCTACTACCAGCATGTTACATTCAGTACAGCGTCGAACTCCATCGTGGTGGAGGACTCGCCCACCGTATCATGAACCGCGCCTAGACTACCGAGTTTACGGGTATACAAGGAACCATGGATGGTAACCCACATCCCTCGGCCATGCGGTTCAGCACACAGTGGGTGTAAGCACATGAAAAATGAGACCTATAACCTAAAACGAGCATAACTTTTGCATCCATTGTCCTATCGGGGCATACTTTTTTTTCTAGAAACCTTGCGGCAAGGCCAACACCGAAAAAAGCGAAATTCAAAGATTAGAATTGTATATAATTTTTTTCAAAATTAATACTTCTCTGTAGTTAAGATACCGCCTCGAATACCTCCTACTGCAGCATGTTACATTCAATACAGCGATGAACTCCGTCGTGCTGAAGGACTCGCCCACCGTATCATGAACTGCGCCTAGACTACGAGTTTATGGGTACACAAGGAACCATGGAAGGTAACCCGCATCCCTCGGCCACGCGGTTCAGCACACCGTGGGTGTAAGCACATGAAAAATAGACCTATAACCTAAAATGAGCATAACTTTTTTTTCTAGAAAGCTTACGGGAGGCCAACACCGACAAAAAGCTGAAATTCAAAGAGTAGAATAGTATATAATTTTACATAAAATAAATACATCCCTATGGTTGAGATACAGCCCTGAGTACCTCCTACTGCTAGCATGTTACATTCAATACAACGTCGAACTCCATCGCTATGGAGGACTCGCCCACCGTATCATGAATTGTGCTTAGACTATCGAGTTTATGGGTACACAAGGAACGATGGAAGGTAACCCACATCCCTCGGCCACGCGGTTCAGCACACCGTCGGTGTAAGCACATGAAAAATGAGACCTATAACCTAAAACGAGCATAACTTTTGCATCCGTTGTCCGATCGGGGCATACTTTTTTTTTCTACAAAGCTTGCGGCAAGGCCAACACTGACCAAAAGCTAAATTCAAAGAGTAGAATAGTATATAATATTTTTCAAAACAAATACTTCCCTATAGTTAAGATACCATCCCGAATACCTCCTACTGCCAACATATTACATTCAATACAGCGACAAACTCCGTCGTGATGGATGACTCGCCTATCGTATCATGAACCGCGCCTAGACTACTGAGTTTATGGGTACACAAGGAACCATGGAAGGTAACCCACATCCCTCGGCCATGCGGTTCAGCACACTGTTGAGCACATGAAAAATGAGACCTATAACCTTAAATGAGTGTAACTTTTGCGTCCGTTGTCTGTTAGGGGCATTACTTTTTTCTAGAAAGCTTGCTGCGAGGCCAACACTGACAAAAGCAAAATTCAAAGAGTAGAATAGTATATAATTTTACAAAAAATAAATAGATCCCTATGGTTGAGATACAGCCCTGAGTACCTCCTACTGCTAGCTTGTTACATTCAATACAGCGTCGAACTCCATCGCGGTGGAGGACTCGCCCACCGTATCATGAACTGCGCCTAGACTACCGAGTATGTGGGTATACAAGGAACCATGGAAGGTAACTCACATCCGTGGGCCACGCGGTTCAGCACATCATGGGTGTAAGCACATAAAAAATGAGACCTATAACCTAAAATAAGTGTAACTTTTGCGTCTGTTGTTTATTAGGGGCCTACTTTTTTTCTATAAAGCTTGCGAAATTCAAAGAGTAGAATAGTATATAATTTTACAAAAAATAAATACTTCCCTGTGGTTGAGATACCGTCCGGAGTACCTCCTACTGCTAGCATGTTACATTCAATACAACGTCAAACTCCATCGCTTGTGGAGGACTCGCCCACCGTATCATGAACCGTGCCTAGACTATCGAGTTTACGGGTATACAATGAACCATGGAAGGTAACCCACATCCCTCGTCCACGTGGTTCAGCACACCGTGGGTGTAAGCACATGAAAAATGAGACCTATAACCTAAAACGAGCATAACTTTTGCATCCATTGTTCTATCAGGGCATACTTTTTTTTCTAGAAAGCTTGCGGCAAAGCCAACACCGACAAAAAGCGAAATTCAAAGAGTAGAATAGTATATAATTTTTTTCAAAATAAATACTTTCCTATGGTTAAGATACCACCCCGAATACCTCCTACTACCAGCATGTTACATTCAGTACAGCGTCGAACTCCATCGTGGTGGAGGACTCGCCCACCGTATCATGAACCGCGCCTAGACTACAGAGTTTACGGGTATACAATGAACCATGGATGGTAACCCACATCCCTCGGCCATGCGGTTCAGCACACAGTGGGTGTAAGCACATGAAAAATGAGACCTATAACCTAAACGAGCATAACTTTTGCATCCATTGTCCTATCGGGGCATACTTTTTTTTCTTGAAACCTTGCGGCAAGGCCAACACCGAAAAAAGCAAAATTCAAAGATTAGAATTGTATATAATTTTTTTCAAAATTAATACTTCTCTGTAGTTAAGATACCGCCTCGAATACCTCCTACTACCAACATGTTACATTCAGTACAGCGTCGAACTCCATCGTGGTGGAGGACTCGCCCACCGTATCATGAACCGCGCCTAGACTACCGAGTTTACGGGTATACAAGGAACCATGGATGGTAACCCACATCCCTCGGCCATGCGGTTCAGCACACAGTGGGTGTAAGCACATGAAAAATGAGACCTATAACCTAAAACGAGCATAACTTTTGCATCCATTGTCCTATCGGGGCATACTTTTTTTCTAGAAAGCTTGCGGGAGGCCAACACCGACAAAAAGCGAAATTCAAAGAGTAGAATAGTATATAATTTTACAAAAAATAATACTTCCTATGGTTGAGATACCGCCCCGAGTACCTCCTACTGCTAGCATGTTACATTCAATACAACGTAAACTCCATCGCTGTGGAGGACTCGCCCACCGTATCATGAACCTGCGCCTAGACTACCGAGTTTATGGGTACACAAGGAACCATGGAAGGTACCCACATCCCTCGGCCATGCGGTTCAGCACACCGTGGGTGTAAGCACATGAAAAATGAGACCTATAACCTAAAACGAGCAGTAACTTTTGCATCCGTTGTCTGTTAGGGGCATACTTTTTTTTCTAGAAAGCTTGCGGCGAGGCCAACACGACAAAAGCGAAATTCAAAGAGTAGAATAGTATATAATTTTACAAAAAATAAATACATTCCTATGGTTGAGATACAGCCCCGAGTACCTCCTACTGCTAGCATGTTACATTCAATACAGCGTCGAACTCCATCGCTGTGGAGGACTCGCCCACCGTATCATGAATTGTGCTTAGACTATCGAGTTTATGGGTACACAAGGAACCATGGAAGGTAACCCACATCCCTCGGCCACGCGGTTCAGCACACCGTCGGTGTAAGCACATGAAAAATGAGACCTATAACCTAAAACGAGCATAACTTTTGCATCCGTTGTCCGATTGGGGCATACTTTTTTTTTCTAGAAAGCTTGCGGCAAGGCCAACACCGACCAAAAGCTAAATTCAAAGAGTAGAATAGTATATAATATTTTTCAAAACAAATACTTCCCTATAGTTAAGATACCATCCCGAATACCTCCTACTGCCAACATGTTACATTCAATACAGCGACAAACTCCGTCGTGATGGATGACTCGCCTATCGTATCATGAACCGCGCCTAGACTACTGAGTTTATGGGTACACAAGGAACCATGGAAGGTAACCCACATCCCTCGGCCATGCGGTTCAGCACACTGTTGAGCACATGAAAAATGAGACCTATAACCTAAAACTAGCGTAACTTTTGCATCCGTTGTCTGTGTAGGGGCATACTTTTTTTTCTAGAAAGCTTGCAGTGAGGGCCAACACCGACATAAGCGAAATTCAAAGAGTAGAATTAGTATATATTTTACAAAATAAATACATCCCTGTGGTTGAGATACACGCCCCGAGTACCTCCTACTGCTAGCATGTTACATTCAATACAACGTCGAAACTCCATCGCTGTGGAGGACTCGCCCACCAGTATCATGAACCGCGCCTAGACTACCGAGTTTATGGGTACACAAGGAACCATGGAAGGTAACCCACATCCCTCGGCCACTGCGGTTCAGCACACCGTGGGTAGTAAGCACATGAAAAATGAGACCTATAACCTAAAACGAGCGTAACTTTTGCTCCGTTGTCTGATTAGGGCATACTTTTTTCTAGAAAGCTTGCGCGAGGCCAACACCGATAGAAAAGCGAAATTCAAAGAGTAGAATAGTATATAATTTTACAAAAAATAAATACTTCCCTGTGGTTGAGATACCGTCCGGAGTACCTCCTACTGCTAGCATGTTACATTCAATACAACGTCAAACTCCATCGCTGTGGAGGACTCGCCCACCGTATCATGAACCGTGCCTAGACTATCGAGTTTACGGGTATACAATGAACCATGGAAGGTAACCCACATCCCTCGTCCACGTGGTTCAGCACACCGTGGGTGTAAGCACATGAAAAATGAGACCTATAACCTAAAACGAGCATAACTTTTGCATCCATTGTTCTATCAGGGCATACTTTTTTTTCTAGAAAGCTTGCGGCAAAGCCAACACCGACAAAAAGCGAAATTCAAAGAGTAGAATAGTATATAATTTTTTTCAAAATAAATACTTTCCTATGGTTAAGATACCACCCCGAATACCTCCTACTACCAGCATGTTACATTCAGTACAGCGTCGAACTCCATCGTGGTGGAGGACTCGCCCACCGTATCATGAACCGCGCCTAGACTACCGAGTTTACGGGTATACAAGGAACCATGGAAGGTAACCCGCATCCCTCGCCACGCGGGTTCAGCACATCGTGGGTGTAAGCACATGAAAATGAGACCTATAACCTAAAACGAGCGTAACTTTTGCGTCCGTTGTCTGTTAGGGGCATACTTTTTTTTCTAGAAAGCTTGCGGTGAGGCCAACACCGACAAAAAGCGAAATTCAAAGAGTAGAATAGTATATAATTTTACAAAAATAAATACATCCATATGGTTGAGATCCAGCCCCGGAGTACCTCCTACTGCTAGCATGTTACATTCAATACAGCGTCGAACTCCATCACTGTGGAGGACTCGCCCACCATATCATGAACCGCGCCTAGACTACCGAATTTATGGGTACACAAGGAACCATGGAAGGTAACCCACATCCCTCGGCCACGCGGTTCAGCACACCGTGGGTGTAAGCACATGAAAAATGAGACCTATAACCTAAAACGAGTGTAACTTTTGCGTCGTTGTCTGTTAGGGGCATACTTTTTTTCTAGAAAGCTTGCGGCGAGGCCAACACCGACAAAAAGTGAAATTCAAAGAGTAGAATAGTATATAATTTTACATAAAATAAATACATCCCTATGGTTGAGATACAGCCCTGAGTACCTCCTACTGCTAGCATGTTACATTCAATACAACGTCGAACTGCATCGCTGTGGAGGACTCGCCCACCGTATCATGAATTGTGCTTAGACTATCGAGTTTATGGGTACACAAGGAACCATGGAAGGTAACCCACATCCCTCGGCCACGCGGTTCAGCACAGCGTGGGTGTAAGCACATGAAAAATGAGACCTATAACTTAAAACGAGCGTAACTTTTGCATCCGTTGTCTCTTAGGGGCATTCTTTTTTTCTAGAAAGCTTGCGGCAAGGCCAACACCGATAAAAAATGAAATTCAAAGAGTAGAATAGTATATAATTTTTTTAAAATGAAATACTTTCCTATGGTTAAGATAGCGCCCCAAATACCTCCTACTGCTAGCATGTTACATTCAATATGGTGATGAACTCCGTCGTGGTGGAGGACTCACCTACCGTATCATGAACCGCGCCTAGACTACCGAGTTTCTGGGTACACAAGGAACCATGGAAGGTAACCCACATCCCTTGGCCATGCGGTTCAGCACACCGTGGGTACAAGCAAATGAAAAATGAGACCTATAACCAAAAACGAGTGTAACTTTTGCGTCTGTTGTCTGTTAGGGGCATACTTTTTTTTCTAGAAAGCTTGCGGTGAGGCCAACACCGACAAAAAGCGAAATTCAAAGAGAAGAATAGTATATAATTTTACAAAAAATAAACACATCCCTATTGTTGAGATACCGCCTTGAGTACCTCCTACTGCGAGCATGTTACATTCAATACAACATCGAACTCCATCGCTGTGGAGGACTCGCCCACCGTATCATGAACTACGCCTAGACTACCGAGTTTTTGGGTACACAAGGAACCATGGAAGGTAACCCGACATCCCTCGGCCACGCGGCTCAGCACATCGTGGGTGTAAGCACATGAAAAATGAGACCTATAAACTAAAACGAGCGTAACTTTTGCGTTCATTGTCTGTTAGGGGCATACTTTTTTCTAGAAAGCTTGCGATGAGGCCACCGTATCATGAACTGTGCCTAGCCTACCGAGTTTATGGGTACACAAGGAACCCTGGAACGTAACCCGCATCCCTCAGCCACGCGTTCAGCACATCGTGGGTGTAAGCACATGAAAAATGAGACCTATAACCTAAAACGAGCGTAACTTTTGCGTCCGTTGTCTGTTAGGGGCATACTTTTTTTCTAGAAAGCTTACGGCGAGGCCAACACCGACAAAAAGCGAAATTCAAAGAGTAGAATAGTACATAATTTTACAAAAAATAAATACATCCCGATGGTTGAGATACAGCCCCGAGTACCTCCTACTGCTAGCATGTTACATTCAATATAGCGTTGAACTCCATCACTGTGGAGGACTCGCCACCATATCATGAACCGCGCCTAGACTACCGAATTTATGGGTACACAAGGAACCATGGAAGGTAACCCACATCCCTCGGCCACGCGGTTGAGCACACCGTGGAGGAAATGAAAAATGAGACCTATAACCTTAAACGAGTGTAACTTTTGCGTCCGTTGTCTGTTAGGGGCATACTTTTTTTCGAGAACGCTTGCCGCGAGGCCAACACTGACAAAAGCAAAATTCAAAGAGTGGAATAGTATATAATTTTACAAAAAATAAATAGATCCCTATGGTTGAGATACAGCCCTGAGTACCTCCTACTGCTAGCATGTTACATTCAATATAGCGTCGAACTCCATCGCTGTGGAGGACTCGCCCACCGTATCATGAACTGCGCCTAGACTACCGAGTTTATGGGTACACAAGGAACCATGGAAGGTAACCCGCATCCCTTGGCCACGCGGTTCAGCACACCGTGGGCGTAAGCACATGAAAAATGAGACCTATAACCTAAAACGGGCATAACTTTTGCATCCGTTGTCCGATCGGGGCATACTTTTTTTTCTAGAAAGCTTGCGGCAAGGCCAACACCGACAAAAAGCGAAATTCAAAGAGTAGAATAGTATATAATTTTTTCAAAATTAATACTTCCGTATAGTTAAGATACCGCCTCGAATACCTCCTACTGCGAGCATGTTACATTCAATACAGCGATGAACTCCGTCGTGGTGGAGGACTCGCCCACCGTATCATGAACTGTGCCTAGACTACCGAGTTTATGGGTACACAAGGAACCATGGAACGTAACCCACATCCCACAGGCCACGCGGTTCAGCACATCGTGGGTGTAAGCACATGAAAAATGAGACCTATAACCTAAAACGAGCGTAACTTTTGCGTCCGTTGTCTGTTAGGGGCATACTTTTTTTCTAGAAAGCTTACGGCGAGGCCAACACCTGACAAAAAGTGAAATTCAAAGAGTAGAATAGTACATAATTTTACAAAAAATAAATACATCCCTATGGTTGAGATACAGCCCCGAGTACCTCCTACTGCTAGCATGTTACATTCAATATAGCGTTGAACTCCATCACTGTGGAGGACTCGCCCACCGATATCATGAACCGCGCCTAGACTACCGAATTTATGGGTACACAAGGAACCATGGAAGGTAACCCACATCCCTCGGCCATGCGGTTCAGCACACCGTGGGTGTAAGCACATGAAAAATGAGACCTATAACCTAAAAACCAGTGTAACTTTTGCGTCCGTTG
Organism: Eleusine coracana subsp. coracana; assembly: GCA_032690845.1. Taxonomy (NCBI): domain Eukaryota; kingdom Viridiplantae; phylum Streptophyta; class Magnoliopsida; order Poales; family Poaceae; genus Eleusine; species Eleusine coracana. The sequence goes on from MU847714.1 coordinate 41,028, forward strand.
TCTGTTAGGGGCATACTTTTTTTCTAGAAAGCTTGCAGCGAGGCCAACACCGACATAAAGTGAAATTCAAAGAGTAGAATAGTACATAATTTTACAAAAAATAAATACATCCCTATGGTTGAGATACAGCCCCGAGTACCTCCTACTGCTAGCATGTTACATTCAATATAATGTCGAAACTCCATCGCTGTGGAGGACTCGCCCACCGTATCATGAACCGCGCCTAGACTACCGAAGTTTATGGGTACACAAGGAACCATGCAAGGTAACCCACATCCCTCGGCCACGCGGTTCAGCACATCATGGGTGTAAGCACATGAAAAATGAGACCTATAACCTAAAACGAGCGTAACTTTTGCGTCCGTTGTCTGTTAGGGGCATACTTTTTTTTCTAGAAAGCTTACGGCGAGGCCAACACCGACAAAAAGCGAAATTCAAAGAGTAGAATAGTACATAATTTTACAAAAAATAAATACATCCCTATGGTTGAGATACAGCCCCGAGTACCTCCTACTGCTAGCATGTTACATTCAATATAGCGTTGAACTCCATCACTGTGGAGGACTCGCCCACCATATCATGAACCGCGCCTAGACTACCGAATTTATGGGTACAGAAGGAACCATGGAAGGTAACCCACATCCCTCGGCCATGCGGTTCAGCACACCGTGGGTGTAAGCACATGAAAAATGAGACCTATAGCCAAAAACCAGTGTAACTTTTGCGTCCGTTGTCTGTTAGGGGCATACTTTTTTTTCTAGAAAGCTTGCAGCGAGGCCAACACCGACATAAAGCGAAATTCAAAGAGTAGAATAGTACATAATTTTACAAAAAAAAATACATCCCTATGGTTGAGATACAGCCCCGAGTACCTCCTACTGCTAGCATGTTACATTCAATATAATGTCGAACCCCATCGCTGTGGAGGACTCGCCCACCGTATCATGAACCGTGCCTAGACTACCGAATTTATGGGTAGACAAGGAACCATGCAAGGTAACCCACATCCCTCGGCCACGCGGTTCAGCACATCATGGGTGTAAGCACATGAAAAATGAGACCTATAACCTAAAACGAGCGTCACTTTTGCATCCGTTGTCTGTTAGGGGCATACTTTTTTTCTAGAAAGCTTACGGCGAGGCCAACACCGACAAAAAGCGAAATTCAAAGAGTAGAATAGTACATAATTTTACAAAAAATAAATACATCCCGATGGTTGAGATACAGCCCCGAGTACCTCCTACTGCTAGCATGTTACATTCAATATAGCGTTGAACTCCATCACTGCGGAGGACTCACCCACCATATCATGAACCGCGCCTAGACTACCGAATTTATGGGTACACAAGGAACCATGGAAGGTAACCCACATCCCTTCGGCCACTGCGGTTGAGCACACCGTGGTGTAAGAAATGAAAAATGAGACCTATAACCTAAAACCAGTGTAACTTTTGCGTCCGTTGTCTGTTAGGGGCATACTTTTTTTCTAGAACGCTTGCCGCGAGGCCAACACTGACATAAAGCGAAATTCAAAGAGTGGAATAGTACATAATTTTACAAAAAATAAATACATCCCTATGGTTTGAGATACAGCCCTGAGTACCTCCTACTGCTAGCATGTTACATTCAATACATGCTCGAACTCCATCGCTAGTGGAGGACTCAGCCACCCTATCATGAACCGCGCCTAGACTACCGAAGTTTATGGTACACAAGGAACCATGCAAGGTAACCCACTATCCCTTGGCCACGCGGTTCAGCACATCCTGGGTCGTAAGCACATGAAAAATGAGACCTATAACCTAAAACGAGCAGTAACTTTTGCATCCGTTGTCTGTTAGGGGCATACTTTTTTTCTAGAAAGCTTGCGGTGAGGCCAACACCGATAGAAATCGAAATTCAAAGAGTAGAGTAGTGTATAATTTTATAAAATATAAATACTTCCCTATGGTTGAGATACCGCCCCAAGTACCTCCTACTGCTAGCGTGTTACATTCAATACAACGTCAAACTCCATCGCTGTGGAGGACTCGCCCACCGTATCATGAACCGCACCTAGACTACTGAGTTTATGGGTATACAAGGAACCATGGAAGGTAACCCATATCCCTTGTCCACGCGGCTCAGCACACTGTGGGTGTAAGCACATATAAAATGAGCATAACTTTTGCATCCGTTGTCCTATTGGGGCATACTTTGTTTTTCTAGATAGCTTCCGGCAAGGCCAACACCGACAATAAGCAAAATTCAAAGAGTAGAATAGTATATAATATTTTTCAAAATAAATACTTTCCTATGGTTAAGATACCCCCCCGAATACCTCCTACTGCAAGCATGTTACATTCAATACAGCGTCGAACTTCATCGTGGTGGAGGACTCGCCCACCGTATCATGAACCGCACCTAGACTATAGAGTTTATGGGCACACAAGGAACCATGGAAGGTAACCCGCATCCCTCGGCCATGCGGTTCAGCACACCGTGGGTGTAAGCACATGAAAAATGAGACCTATATCCTAAAACGAGCATAACTTTGCATCCGTTGTCCGATCGGGGCATACTTT
>MU847715.1:0-43571 GCA_032690845.1 Eleusine coracana subsp. coracana
ACCAATACCGACAAAAGCAAAATTCAAAGAGTAGAATAGTATATAATTTTTTATAGAATAAATACTTCCCTATGGTTAAGATATTGCCCCGAATATCTCTCACTGCCAGCATATTACATTCAATACAGCGTCGAACTCCATTCTCATGGAGGACTCACCCACTGTATCATGAACCGCGCCTAGGACTATCGAGTTTATGGGTACACCAAGGAACCATGGAAGGTAACCCACATCCCTCGGCCACGCGGTTCTGCACACCATGGTAGTAAGCACATGAAAAGGAGACCTATAACCTAAAACAAGCATAACTTTTGCATCCGTTGTCCGATCGGGGCATACTTTTTTTTCTAGAAAGCTTACGGTGAGGCCAACACCGACAAAAAGCGAAATTCAAAGAGTAGAATAGTATATAATTTTTTACAAAATAAATACTTCCTTATGGTTAAGATACTGCCCCGAATACCTCCTACTGCCAGCATGTTACATTCAATACAATGTCGAACTCCATCGTGGTGGAGGACTCGCCCCATCGTATCATGTACACGCCTAGACCAACCGAGTTTATGAGTACACAAGGAACCATGGAAGGTAACCCACATCCCTCGGCAACGCGGTTCAGACACCGTGTGTGTAAGCACACGAAAATGAGACCTATAACCTAAAACTAGCGTAACTTTTGCGGTCCGTGTCCGTTCGAGGCATACTTTTTTTCTAGAAAGCTTGCGGCGAGGCCAATACGACAAAAAGCGCATTCAAAGAGTAGAATAGTATATAATTTTTATAAAATAAATACTTCCTATGGTTAAGATACTGCCCCGAATACCTCCTACTTCCAGCATGTTACATTCAATACGTGCCAAACTCCATCGTCGTTGAGGACTCGCCCCCCTGTATCGTGAACCGCGCCTAGACTACCGAGTTTATGGGTACACAAGGAATGAAGGAAGGTAACCCACATCCCTCGGCCAGTGGTTTAGCATACCTTGGTTGTAACCACACTAAAAAGGAGACATATACCCTAAATGAGCATAACTTTTGCATCCGTTGTCCGATTGGGGCTTACTTTTTTTTTCTATAAAGCTCTCGGCGAGGCCGACATCGACAAAAAGCGAAATTCAAAGAGTAGAATAGTATATAATTTTTACAAAATAAATACTTCCCTATGGTTAAGATAGTGCCCCGAATACCTCCTACTGCCAGCATGTTACATTCAATACAACATCGAACTTTATCGTGGTGCAGGACTCGCCCATCGTATCATGAACCGCGCCTAGACTACCGAGTTTATGGGTACACAAGGAACCATGAAAGGTAACCCACATCCCTCGGCCACGTGGTTCAGCACACCTTGGGTGTAAGCAGACGAAAAAGGAGACCTATAACCTAAAACAAGCATAACTTTTGCATCCGTTGTCCGATCGGGGCATACTTTTTTTTCTAGAAAGCTTGCAGCGAGGCCAACACTGACAAAAAGCAAAATTCAAAGAGTACAATAGTATATAATTTTTACAAAATAAATTCATCCCTACGGTTATGATACTGCCCCGGATACCTCCTACTGCCAGCATGTTACATTCAATACAGCGTCGAACTCCATCGTGGTGGAGGACTCGGCCACCGTATCATGAATCACGCCTTGACTACCGAGTTTATGGGTACCAAAGGAACCATGGAAGGTAACCCACATCCCTCGGCCATGCGGTTCAGCACACCGTGTGTGTAAGCACACGAAAAATGAGACCCGTAACCTAAACGAGCTTAACTTTTGCATCTGTTGTCCATTCGGGCATACTTTTTTTTTCTAGAAAGCTTGTGGTGAGGCCAATACCGACAAAAAGCAAAATTCAAAGAGTAGAATAGTATATAATTATTATAAAATAAATACTTCCCTATGGTTAAGATACTGCCCCGAATACCACCTACTGCCAGCATGTTACATTCAATACAGCGTCGAAATCCATCATCGTGGAGGACTCACCCACCGTATCATGAACTGCGCCGAGACTACCGAGTTTATGGGTACACAAGAAACCATGGAAGGTAACCCACATCCCTCGGCCACGCGGTTCAGCACACTGTGTGTGTAAGCCAATGAAAAGTGGGACCTTAACCTAAAACGAGCGTAACTTTTGCGTCCGTTGTCCATTTCAGGGCATACATTTTTTTCTAGAAAGCTTGCTGGCGAGACCAATACCGACAAAAAGCAAAATTCAAAGAGTAGAATAGTATATAATTTTTATAGAATAAATACTTCCCTATGGTTAAGATATTGCCCCGAATATCTCTCACTGCCAGCATATTACATTCAATACAGCGTCGAACTCCATTCTCATGGAGGACTCACCCCACTGTATCATGAACCGCGCCTAGACTATCGAGTTTATGGTACACAAGGAACCATGGAAGGTAACCCACATCCCTCGCCCACGGGTTCTGCACACCATGGTAGTAAGCACATGAAAAAGGAGACCTATAACCTAAACAAGCATAACTTTTGCATCCGTTGTCCGATCGGGGCATACTTTTTTTTCTAGAAAGCTTATGGCGAGGCCAACACCGACAAAAAGCGAATTCAAAGAGTAGAATAGTATATAATTTTTTACAAAATAAATACTTCCTGATGGTTAAGATACTGCCCCGAATACCTCCTACTGCCAGCATGTTACATTCAATACAATGTCGAACTCCATCGTGGTGGAGGACTCGCCCATCGTATCATGTACCGCGCCTAGACAACCGAGTTTATGAGTACACAAGGAACCATGGAAGGTAACCCACATCCCTTGGCAATACGGTTCAGCACACCGTGTGTGTAAGCACACGAAAAATGAGACCTATAACCTAAAACTAGCGTAACTTTTGCGTCCGTTGTCCGTTCGGGGCATACTTTTTTTCTAGAAAGCTTGCGACGAGGCCAATACCGACAAAAAGCGCAATTCAAAGAGTAGAATAGTATATAATTTTTTATAAAATAAATACTTCCCTATGGTTAAGATACTGCCCCGAATACCTCCTACTGCCAGCATGTTACATTCAATAAAGTGCCAAACTCCATCGTCGTGGAGGACTCGCCCCCCGTATCATGAACCGCGCCTAGACTACCGAGTTTACCGATACACAAGGAATGAAGGAAGGTAACCCACATCCCTCGGCCACGTGTTCAGCATACCTTGGGTGTAAGCACACTAAAAAGGAGACATATAACCTAAAATGAGCATAACTTTTGCATCCGTTGTCCGATTGGGGCTTACTTTTTTTTCTATAAAGCTCTCGGCGAGGCCAACATCGACAAAAAGCGAAATTCAAAGAGTAGAATAGTATATAATTTTTACAAAATAAATACTTCCCTATGGTTAAGATACTGCCCCGAATACCTCCTACTGCCAGCATGTTACATTCAATACAACATCGAACTTATCGTGGTGCAGGACTCGCCCATCGTATCATGAACCGCGCCTAGACTACCGAGTTTATGGGTACACAAGGAACCATGAAAGGTAACCCACATCCCTCGGCCACGTGGTTCAGCACACCTGGGTGTAAGCAGACGAAAAGGAGACCTATAACCTAAAACAAGCATAACTTTTGCATCCGTTGTCCGATCGGGGCATACTTTTTTTTCTAGAAAGCTTGCAGCGAGGCCAACACCGACAAAAAGCAAAATTCAAAGAGTACAATAGTATATAATTTTTACAAAATAAATTCTTCCCTATGGTTAAGATACTGCCCTCGAATACCTCCTACTGCCAGCATGTTACATTCAATACAATGTGAACTCCATCGTGGTGGAGGACTCGCCCATCGTATCATGTACCACGCCTAGACAACCGAGTTTATGAGTACACAAGGAACCATGGAAGGTAACCCACATCCCTCGGCAACGCGGTTCAGCACACCGTGTGTGTAAGCACACGAAAAATGAGACCTATAACCTAAAACTAGCGTAACTTTTGCGTCCGTTGTCCGTTCGGGGCATACTTTTTTTTCTAGAAAGCTTGCGGCGAGGCCAATATCGACAAAAGGCGCAATTCAAAGAGTAGAATAGTATATAATTTTTTATAAAATAAATACTCCCTATGGTTAAGATACTGCCCCGAATACCTCCTACTGCCAGCATGTTACATTCAATACAGTGCCAAACTCCATCGTCGTGGAGGACTCGCCCATCGTATCATGTACCGCGCCTAGACAACCGAGTTTATGAGTACACAAGGAACCATGGAAGGTAACCCACATCCCTTGGCAATACGGTTCAGCACACCGTGTGTGTAAGCACACGAAAAATGAGACCTATAACCTAAAACTAGCGTAACTTTTGCGTCCGTTGTCCGTTCGGGGCATACTTTTTTTCTAGAAAGCTTGCGACGAGGCCAATACCGACAAAAAGCGCAATTCAAAGAGTAGAATAGTATATAATTTTTTATAAAATAAATACTTCCCTATGGTTAAGATACTGCCCCGAATACCTCCTACTGCCAGCATGTTACATTCAATAAAGTGCCAAACTCCATCGTCGTGGAGGACTCGCCCCCCGTATCATGAACCGCGCCTAGACTACCGAGTTTACCGATACACAAGGAATGAAGGAAGGTAACCCACATCCCTCGGCCACGTGTTCAGCATACCTTGGGTGTCAGCACACTAAAAAGGAGACATATAACCTAAAATGAGCATAACTTTTGCATCCGTTGTCCGATTGGGGCTTACTTTTTTTTCTATAAAGCTCTCGGCGAGGCCAACATCGACAAAAAGCGAAATTCAAAGAGTAGAATAGTATATAATTTTTACAAAATAAATACTTCCCTATGGTTAAGATACTGCCCCGAATACCTCCTACTGCCAGCATGTTACATTCAATACAACATCGAACTTTATCGTGGTGCAGGACTCGCCCATCGTATCATGAACCGCGCCTAGACTACCGAGTTTATGGGTACACAAGGAACCATGAAAGGTAACCCACATCCCTCGGCCACGTGGTTCAGCACACCTTGGGTGTAAGCAGACGAAAAAGGAGACCTATAACCTAAAACAAGCATAACTTTTGCATCCGTTGTCCGATCGGGGCATACTTTTTTTCCTAGAAAGCTTGCAGCGAGGCCAACACCGACAAAAAGCAAAATTCAAAGAGTACAATAGTATATAATTTTTTACAAAATAAATTCTTCCCTATGGTTAAGATACTGCCTCGAATACCTCCTACTGCCAGCATGTTACATTCAATACAATGTTGAACTCCATCGTGGTGGAGGACTCGCCCATCGTATCATGTACCACGCCTAGACAACCGAGTTTATGAGTACACAAGGAACCATGGAAGGTAACCCACATCCCTCGGCAACGCGGTTCAGCACACCGTGTGTGTAAGCACACGAAAAATGAGACCTATAACCTAAAACTAGCGTAACTTTTGCGTCCGTTGTCCGTTCGGGGCATACTTTTTTTCTAGAAAGCTTGCGGCGAGGCCAATATCGACAAAAAGCGCAATTCAAAGAGTAGAATAGTATATAATTTTTTATAAAATAAATACTTCCCTATGGTTAAGATACTGCCCCGAATACCTCCTACTGCCAGCATGTTACATTCAATACAGTGCCAAACTCCATCGTCGTTGAGGACTCGCCCCCTGTATCGTGAACCGCGCCTAGACTACCGAGTTTATGGGTACACAAGGAATGAAGGAAGGTAACCCACATCCCTCGGCCACGTGGTTTAGCATACCTTGGGTGTAACCACACTAAAAAGGAGACATATACCCTAAAATGAGCATAACTTTTGCATCCGTTGTCCGATTGGGGCTTACTTTTTTTTCTATAAAGCTCTCGGCGAGGCCGACATCGACAAAAAGCGAAATTCAAAGAGTAGAATAGTATATAATTTTTACAAAATAAATACTTCCCTATGGTTAAGATAGTGCCCCGAATACCTCCTACTGCCAGCATGTTACATTCAATACAACATCGAACTTTATCGTGGTGTAGGACTCGCCCATCGTATCATGAACCGCGCCTAGACTACCGAGTTTATGGGTACACAAGGAACCATGAAAGGTAACCCACATCCCTTGGCCACGTGGTTCAGCACACCTTGGGTGTAAGCAGACGAAAAAGGAGACCTATAACCTAAAACAAGCATAACTTTTGCATCCGTTGTCCGATCGGGGCATACTTTTTTTTCTAGAAAGCTTGCAGCGAGGCCAACACTGACAAAAAGCAAAATTCAAAGAGTGCAATAGTATATAATTTTTTATAGAATAAATACTTCCCTATGGTTAAGATACTGCCCCGAATACCTCCTCACTGCCAGCATATTACATTCAATACAGCGTCGAACTCCATTCGTCGTGGAGGACTCAGCCCACCTGTATCATGAATCAGCGCCTAGACTACCGAGTTTATGGGTACACAAGGAACCATGGAAGGTAACCCACATCCCTCGGCCACGCGGTTCTGCACACCATGGTAGTAAGCACATGAAAAAGGAGACCCTATAACCTAAAACGAGCTTAACTTTTGCATCCGTTGTCCGATCGGGGCATACTTTTTTTTTCTAGAAAGCTTACGGTGAGGCCAACACCGACAAAAAGCGAAATTCAAAGAGTAGAATAGTATATAATTTTTACAAAATAAATACTTCCTATGGTTAAGATACTGCCCCGAATACCTCCTACTGCCAGCATGTTACATTCAATACAGCTGTCGAAATCCATCATCGTGGAGGACTCGCCCATCCGTATCATGTACCTGCGCCTAGACTAACCGAGTTTATGGGTACACAAGAAACCATGGAAGGTAACCCACATCCCTCGGCCACGCGGTTCAGCACACTGTGTGTGTAAGCCAATGAAAAGTGGGACCTGTAACCTAAAACGAGCGTAACTTTTGCGTCCGTTGTCCATTCAGGGCATACATTTTTTTCTAGAAAGCTTGTGGCGAGACCAATACCGACAAAAGCAAAATTCAAAGAGTAGAATAGTATATAATTTTTATAGAATAAATACTTCCCTATGGTTAAGATATTGCCCCGAATATCTCTCACTGCCAGCATATTACATTCAATACAGCGTCGAACTCCATTCTCATGGAGGACTCACCCACTGTATCATGAACCGCGCCTAGACTATCGAGTTTATGGGTACACAAGGAACCATGGAAGGTAACCCACATCCCTCGCCCACGCGGTTCTGCACACCATGGTAGTAAGCACATGAAAAAGGAGACCTATAACCTAAAACAAGCATAACTTTTGCATCCGTTGTCCGATCGGGGCATACTTTTTTTTCTAGAAAGCTTACGGTGAGGCCAACACCGACAAAAAGCGAAATTCAAAGAGTAGAATAGTATATAATTTTTTACAAAATAAATACTTCCTTATGGTTAAGATACTGCCCCGAATACCTCCTACTGCCAGCATGTTACATTCAATACAATGTCGAACTCCATCGTGGTGGAATACTCGCCCATCGTATCATGTACCACGCCTAGACAACCGAGTTTATGAGTACACAAGGAACCATGGAAGGTAACCCACATCCCTCGGCAACGCGGTTCAGCACACCGTGTGTGTAAGCACACGAAAAATGAGACCTATAACCTAAAACTAGCGTAACTTTTGCGTCCGTTGTCCGTTCCGGGCATACTTTTTTTCTAGAAAGCTTGCGGCGAGGCCAATATCGACAAAAAGCGCAATTCAAAGAGTAGAATAGTATATAATTTTTTATAAAATAAATACTTCCCTATGGTTAAGATACTGCCCCGAATACCTCCTACTGCCAGCATGTTACATTCAATACAGTGCCAAACTCCATCGTCGTTGAGGACTCGCCCCCTGTATCGTGAACCGCGCCTAGACTACCGAGTTTATGGGTACACAAGGAATGAAGGAAGGTAACCCACATCCCTCGGCCACGTGGTTTAGCATACCTTGGGTGTAACCACACTAAAAAGGAGACATATACCCTAAAATGAGCATAACTTTTGCATCCGTTGTCCGATTGGGGCTTACTTTTTTTTCTATAAAGCTCTCGGCGAGGCCGACATCGACAAAAAGCGAAATTCAACGAGTAGAATAGTATATAATTTTTACAAAATAAATACTTCCCTATGGTTAAGATAGTGCCCCGAATACCTCCTACTGCCAGCATGTTACATTCAATACAACATCGAACTTTATCGTGGTGTAGGACTCGCCCATCGTATCATGAACCGCGCCTAGACTACCGAGTTTATGGGTACACAAGGAACCATGAAAGGTAACCCACATCCCTTGGCCACGTGGTTCAGCACACCTTGGGTGTAAGCAGACGAAAAAGGAGACCTATAACCTAAAACAAGCATAACTTTTGCATCCGTTGTCCGATCGGGGCATACTTTTTTTTCTAGAAAGCTTGCAGCGAGGCCAACACTGACAAAAAGCAAAATTCAAAGAGTGCAATAGTATATAATTTTTTACAAAATAAATTCATCCCTATGGTTATGATACTGCCCCGGATACCTCCTACTGCCAGCATGTTACATTCAATACAGCGTCGAACTCCATCGTGGTGGAGGACTCGCCCACCGTATCATGAATCACGCCTTGACTACCGAGTTTATGGGTACCCAAGGAACCATGGAAGGTAACCCACATCCCTCGGCCATGCGGTTCAGCACACCGTGTGTGTAAGCACACGAAAAATGAGACCCGTAACCTAAAACGAGCTTAACTTTTGCATCTGTTGTCCATTCGGGGCATACTTTTTTTTTTCTAGAAAGCTTGTGGTGAGGCCAATACCGACAAAAAGCAAAATTCAAAGAGTAGAATAGTATATAATTTATTATAAAATAAATACTTCCCTATGGTTAAGATACTGCCCCGAATACCTCCTACTGCCAGCATGTTACATTCAATACAATGTCGAACTCCATCGTGGTGGAATACTCGCCCATCGTATCATGTACCACGCCTAGACAACCGAGTTTATGAGTACACAAGGAACCATGGAAGGTAACCCACATCCCTCGGCAACGCGGTTCAGCACACCGTGTGTGTAAGCACACGAAAAATGAGACCTATAACCTAAAACTAGCGTAACTTTTGCGTCCGTTGTCCGTTCCGGGCATACTTTTTTTCTAGAAAGCTTGCGGCGAGGCCAATATCGACAAAAAGCGCAATTCAAAGAGTAGAATAGTATATAATTTTTTATAAAATAAATACTTCCCTATGGTTAAGATACTGCCCCGAATACCTCCTACTGCCAGCATGTTACATTCAATACAGTGCCAAACTCCATCGTCGTTGAGGACTCGCCCCCTGTATCGTGAACCGCGCCTAGACTACCGAGTTTATGGGTACACAAGGAATGAAGGAAGGTAACCCACATCCCTCGCCCACGCGGTTCTGCACACCATGGTAGTAAGCACATGAAAAAGGAGACCTATAACCTAAAACAAGCATAACTTTTGCATCCGTTGTCCGATCGGGGCATACTTTTTTTTCTAGAAAGCTTACGGCGAGGCCAACACCGACAAAAAGCGAAATTCAAAGAGTAGAATAGTATATAATTTTTTACAAAATAAATACTTCCTTATGGTTAAGATACTGCCCCGAATACCTCCTACTGCCAACATGTTACATTCAATACAATGTCGAACTTCATCGTGGTGGAGGACTCGCCCATCGTATCATGTACCGCGCCTAGACAACCGAGTTTATGAGTACACAAGGAACCATGGAAGGTAACCCACATCCCTTGGCAATATGGTTCAGCACACCGTGTGTGTAAGCACACGAAAAATGAGACCTATAACCTAAAACTAGCGTAACTTTTGCGTCCGTTGTCCGTTCGGGGCTTACTTTTTTTCTAGAAAGCTTGCGACGAGGCCAATACCGACAAAAAGCGCAATTCAAAGAGTAGAATAGTATATAATTTTTTATAAAATAAATACTTCCCTATGGTTAAGATACTGCCCCGAATACCTCCTACTGCCAGCATGTTACATTCAATAAAGTGCCAAACTCCATCGTCGTGGAGGACTCGCCCCCCGTATCATGAACCGCGCCTAGACTACCGAGTTTATGGATACACAAGGAATGAAGGAAGGTAACCCACATCCCTCGGCCACGTGGTTCAGCATACCTTGGGTGTAAGCACACTAAAAAGGAGACATATAACCTAAAATGAGCATAACTTTTGCATCCGTTGTCCGATTGGGGCTTACTTTTTTTTCTATAAAGCTCTCAGCGAGGCCAACATCGACAAAAAGCGAAATTCAAAGAGTAGAATAGTATATAATTTTTACAAAATAAATACTTCCCTATGGTTAAGATACTGCCCCGAATACCTCCTACTCCCAGCATGTTACATTCAATACAACATCGAACTTTATCGTGGTGCAGGACTCGCCCATCGTATCATGAACCGCGCCTAGACTACCGAGTTTATGGGTACACAAGGAACCATGAAAGGTAACCCACATCCCTCGGCCACGTGGTTCAGCACACCTTGGGTGTAAGCAGACAAAAAAGGAGACCTATAACCTAAAACAAGCATAACTTTTGCATCCGTTGTCCGATCGGGGCATACTTTTTTTTCTAGAAAGCTTGCAGCGAGGCCAACACTGACAAAAAGCAAAATTCAAAGAGTACAATAGTATATAATTTTTTACAAAATAAATACTTCCCTATGGTTAAGATACTGCCCCGAATACCTCCTACTGCTAGCATGTTACATTCAATGCAGCGTTGAACTCCATCGTCGTGGAGGACTCACCCGCCGTATCATGAACCGCGCCTAGACTATCGAGTTTATGGGTACACAAGGAACCATGGAAGGTAACCCACATCCCTCGGGCGCGCGGTTCTGCACACCATGGTAGTAAGCACATGAAAAAGGAGACCTATAACCTAAAACAAGCATAACTTTTGCATCCGTTGTCCGATTGGGGCATACTTTTTTTTCTAGAAAGCTTACGGCGAGGCCAACACCGACAAAAAGCGAAATTGCAAAGAGTAGAATAGTATATAATTTTTTCAAAATAAATACTTCCTTATGGTTAAGATACTGCCCCGAATACCTCCTACTGCCAGCATGTTACATTCAATACAGTGCCAAACTCCATCGTCGTTGAGGACTCGCCCCCTGTATCGTGAACCGCGCCTAGACTACCGAGTTTATGGTACACAAGGAATGAAGGAAGGTAACCCACATCCCTCGGCCACGTGGTTAGCATACCTTGGGTGTAACCACACTAAAAAGGAGACATATACCCTAAAATGAGCATAACTTTTGCATCCGTTGTCCGATTGGGGCTTACTTTTTTTTCTATAAAGCTCTCGGCGAGGCCGACATCGACAAAAAGCGAAATTTAACGAGTAGAATAGTATATAATTTTTACAAAATAAATACTTCCCTATGGTTAAGATAGTGCCCCGAATACCTCCTACTGCCAGCATGTTACATTCAATACAACATCGAACTTTATCGTGGTGTAGGACTCGCCCATCGTATCATGAACCGCGCCTAGACTACCGAGTTTATGGGTACACAAGGAACCATGAAAGGTAACCCACATCCCTTGGCCACGTGGTTCAGCACACCTTGGGTGTAAGCAGACGAAAAAGGAGACCTATAACCTAAAACAAGCATAACTTTTGCATCCGTTGTCCGATCGGGGCATACTCTTTTTTCTAGAAAGCTTGCAGCGAGGCCAACACTGACAAAAAGCAAAATTCAAAGAGTGCAATAGTATATAATTTTTTACAAAATAAATTCATCCCTACGGTTATGATACTGCCCCGGATACCTCCTACTGCCAGCATGTTACATTCAATACAGCGTCGAACTCCATCGTGGTGGAGGACTCGCCCACCGTATCATGAATCACGCCTTGACTACCGAGTTTATGGGTACCAAAGGAACCATGGAAGGTAACCCACATCCCTCGGCCATGCGGTTCAGCACACCGTGTGTGTAAGCACACGAAAAATGAGACCCGTAACCTAAAACGAGCTTAACTTTTGCATCTGTTGTCCATTCGGGGCATACTTTTTTTTTTCTAGAAAGCTTGTGGTGAGGCCAATACCGACAAAAAGCAAAATTCAAAGAGTAGAATAGTATATAATTTATTATAAAATAAATACTTCCCTATGGTTAAGATACTGCCCCGAATACCACCTACTGCCAGCATGTTACATTCAATACAGCGTCGAAATCCATCATCGTGGAGGACTCACCCACCGTATCATGAACTGCGCCGAGACTACCGAGTTTATGGGTACACAAGAAACCATGGAAGGTAACCCACATCCCTCGGCCACGCGGTTCAGCACACTGTGTGTGTAAGCCAATGAAAAGTGGGACCTGTAACCTAAAACGAGCGTAACTTTTGCGTCCGTTGTCCATTCAGGGCATACATTTTTTTCTAGAAAGCTTGTGGCGAGACCAATACCGACAAAAAGCAAAATTCAAAGAGTAGAATAGTATATAATTTTTATAGAATAAATACTTCCCTATGGTTAAGATATTGCCCCGAATATCTCTCACTGCCAGCATATTACATTCAATACAGCGTCGAACTCCATTCTCATGGAGGACTCACCCACTGTATCATGAACCGCGCCTAGATTATCGAGTTTATGGGTACACAAGGAACCATGGAAGGTAACCCACATCCCTCGCCCACGTGGTTCTGCACACCATGGTAGTAAGCACATGAAAAAGGAGACCTATAACCTAAAACAAGCATAACTTTTGCATCCGTTGTCCGATCGGGGCATACTTTTTTTTCTAGAAAGCTTACGGCGAGGCCAACACCGACAAAAAGCGAAATTCAAAGAGTAGAATAGTATATAATTTTTTACAAAATAAATACTTCTTTATGGTTAAGATACTGCCCCGAATACCTCCTACTGCCAGCATGTTACATTCAATACAATGTCGAACTCCATCGTGGTGGAGGACTCGCCCATCGTATCTTGTACCGCGCCTAGACAACCGAGTTTATGAGTACACAAGGAACCATGGAAGGTAACCCACATCCCTTGGCAATACGGTTCAGCACACCGTGTGTGTAAGCACACGAAAAATGAGACCTATAACCTAAAACTAGCGTAACTTTTGCGTCCGTTGTCCGTTCGGGGCATACTTTTTTTCTAGAAAGCTTGCGACGAGGCCAATACCGACAAAAAGCGCAATTCAAAGAGTAGAATAGTATATAATTTTTTATAAAATAAATACTTCCCTATGGTTAAGATACTGCCCCGAATACCTCCTACTGCCAGCATGTTACATTCAATAAAGTGCCAAACTCCATCGTCGTGGAGGACTCGCCCCCCGTATCATGAACCGCGCCTAGACTACCGAGTTTATGGATACACAAGGAATGAAGGAAGGTAACCCACATCCCTCGGCCACGTGGTTCAGCATACCTTGGGTGTAAGCACACTAAAAAGGAGACATATAACCTAAAATGAGCATAACTTTTGCATCCGTTGTCCGATTGGGGCTTACTTTTTTTTCTATAAAGCTCTCAGCGAGGCCAACATCGACAAAAAGCGAAATTCAAAGAGTAGAATAGTATATAATTTTTACAAAATAAATACTTCCCTATGGTTAAGATACTGCCCCGAATACCTCCTACTGCCAGCATGTTACATTCAATACAACATCGAACTTTATCGTGGTGCAGGACTCGCCCATCGTATCATGAACCGCGCCTAGACTACCGAGTTTATGGGTACACAAGGAACCATGAAAGGTAACCCACATCCCTCGGCCACGTGGTTCAGCACACCTTGGGTGTAAGCAGACAAAAAAGGAGACCTATAACCTAAAACAAGCATAACTTTTGCATCCGTTGTCCGATCGGGGCATACTTTTTTTTCTAGAAAGCTTGCAGCGAGGCCAACACTGACAAAAAGCAAAATTCAAAGAGTACAATAGTATATAATTTTTTACAAAATAAATACTTCCCTATGGTTAAGATACTGCCCCGAATACCTCCTACTGCTAGCATGTTACATTCAATGCAGCGTTGAACTCCATCGTCGTGGAGGACTCACCCGCCGTATCATGAACCGCGCCTAGATTATCGAGTTTATGGGTACACAAGGAACCATGGAAGGTAACCCACATCCCTCGCCCACGTGGTTCTGCACACCATGGTAGTAAGCACATGAAAAAGGAGACCTATAACCTAAAACAAGCATAACTTTTGCATCCGTTGTCCGATCGGGGCATACTTTTTTTTCTAGAAAGCTTACGGCGAGGCCAACACCGACAAAAAGCGAAATTCAAAGAGTAGAATAGTATATAATTTTTTACAAAATAAATACTTCTTATGGTTAAGATACTGCCCCGAATACCTCCTACTGCCAGCATGTTACATTCAATACAATGTCGAACTCCATCGTGGTGGAGGACTCGCCCATCGTATCTTGTACCGCGCCTAGACAACCGAGTTTATGAGTACACAAGGAACCATGGAAGGTAACCCACATCCCCTGGCAATACGGTTCAGCACACCGTGTGTGTAAGCACACGAAAAATGAGACCTATAACCTAAAACTAGCGTAACTTTGCGTCCGTTGTCCGTTCGGGGCATACTTTTTTTCTAGAAAGCTTGCGACGAGGCCAATACCGACAAAAAGCGCAATTCAAAGAGTAGAATAGTATATAATTTTTTATAAAATAAATACTTCCCTATGGTTAAGATACTGCCCCGAATACCTCCTACTGCCAGCATGTTACATTCAATAAAGTGCCAAACTCCATCGTCGTGGAGGACTCGCCCCCCGTATCATGAACCGCGCCTAGACTACCGAGTTTATGGATACACAAGGAATGAAGGAAGGTAACCCACATCCCTCGGCCACGTGGTTCAGCATACCTTGGGTGTAAGCACACTAAAAAGGAGACATATAACCTAAAATGAGCATAACTTTTGCATCCGTTGTCCGATTGGGGCTTACTTTTTTTTCTATAAAGCTCTCAGCGAGGCCAACATCGACAAAAAGCGAAATTCAAAGAGTAGAATAGTATATAATTTTTACAAAATAAATACTTCCCTATGGTTAAGATACTGCCCCGAATACCTCCTACTGCCAGCATGTTACATTCAATACAACATCGAACTTTATCGTGGTGCAGGACTCGCCCATCGTATCATGAACCGCGCCTAGACTACCGAGTTTATGGGTACACAAGGAACCATGAAAGGTAACCCACATCCCTCGGCCACGTGGTTCAGCACACCTTGGGTGTAAGCAGACAAAAAGGAGACCTATAACCTAAAACAAGCATAACTTTTGCATCCGTTGTCCGATCGGGGCATACTTTTTTTTCTAGAAAGCTTGCAGCGAGGCCAACACTGACAAAAAGCAAAATTCAAAGAGTACAATAGTATATAATTTTTTACAAAATAAATACTTCCCTATGGTTAAGATACTGCCCCGAATACCTCCTACTGCTAGCATGTTACATTCAATGCAGCGTTGAACTCCATCGTCGTGGAGGACTCACCCGCCGTATCATGAACCGCGCCTAGACTATCGAGTTTATGGGTACACAAGGAACCATGGAAGGTAACCCACATCCCTCGGGCGCGCGGTTCTGCACACCATGGTAGTAAGCACATGAAAAAGGAGACCTATAACCTAAAACAAGCATAACTTTTGCATCCGTTGTCCGATTGGGGCATACTTTTTTTTCTAGAAAGCTTACGGCGAGGCCAACACTGACAAAAAGCGAAATTGAAAGAGTAGAATAGTATATAATTTTTTCAAAATAAATACTTCCTTATGGTTAAGATACTGCCCTGAATACTTCCTACTGCCAGCATGTTACATTCAATACAATGTCGAACTCCATCGTGGTGGAGGACTCGCCCATCGTATCATGTACCGCGCCTAGACAACCGAGTTTATGAGTACACAAGGAACCATGGAAGGTAACCCACATCCCACGGCAATACGGTTCAGCACACCGTGTGTGTAAGCACACGAAAAATGAGACCTATAACCTAAAACTAGCGTAACTTTAGCGTCCGTTGTCCGTTCGGGGCATACTTTTTTTCTAGAAAGCTTACGACGAGGCCAATACCGACAAAAAGCGCAATTCAAAGAGTAGAATAGTATATAATTTTTTATAAAATAAATACTTCACTATGGTTAAGATACTGCCCCGAATACCTCCTACTGCCAGCATGTTACATTCAATAAAGTGCCGAACTCCATCGTCGTGGAGGACTCGCCCCCCGTATCATGAACCGCGCCTAGACTACCGAGTTTATAAGTACACAAGGAATGAAGGAAGGTAACCCACATCCCTCGGCCTCGTGGTTCAGCATACCTTGGGTGTAAGCACACTAAAAAGGAGACATATAACATAAAATGAGCATAACTTTTGCATCCGTTGTCCGATTGGGGCTTACTTTTTTTTCTATAAAGCTCTCGGCGAGGCCGACATCGACAAAAAGCGAAATTCAAAGAGTAGAATAGTATATAATTTTTACAAAATAAATACTTCCCTATGGTTAAGATACTGCCCCGAATACCTCCTACTGCCAGCATGTTACATTCAATACAACATCGAACTTTATCGTGGTGCAGGACTCGCCCATCGTATCATGAACCGTGCCTAGACTACCGAGTTTATGGGTACACAAGGAACCATGAAAGGTAACCCACATCCCTCGGCCACGTGGTTCAGCACACCTTGGGTGTAAGCAGACGAAAAAGGAGACCTATAACCTAAAACAAGCATAACTTTTGCATCCGTTGTCCGATCGGGGCATACTTTTTTTTCTAGAAAGCTTGCAGCAAGGCCAACACTGACAAAAAGCAAAATTCAAAGAGTACAATAGTATATAATTTTTTAGAAAATAAATTCTTCCCTACGGTTAAGATACTGCCCCGGATACCTCCTACTGCCAGCATGTTACATTCAATACAGCGTCGAACTCCATCGTGGTGGAGGACTCGCCCACCGTATCATAAATCACGCCTTGACTACTGAGTTTATGGGTACACAAGGAACCATAGAAGGTACCCCACATCCCCTGGCCATGCTGTTCAGCACACCGTGGGTGTAAGCACATGAAAAATGAGACCTATAACCTAAAACGAGCGTAACTTTTGTGTCCGATGTCCAATCGGGGCATAATTTTTTTCTAGAAAGCTTGCGGCGAGACCAATACAGGCAAAAAGAGAAATTCAAGGAGTAGAAGAGTATATAATTTTTTATAAAATAAATACTTCCCTATGGTTAAGATACTGCCCCGAATATCTCCCACTGCCAGCATGTTATATTCAATACAGCGTCGAACTCCATCGTCGTAGAGGACTCACCCACCGTATCATGAACCGCGCCTAGACTACCGAGTTTATGGGTACACAAGGAACCATGGAAGGTAACCCACATTCCCCAGCCATGCGGTTCAGCACACTGTGTGCGTAAGCACACGAAAAAGGAGACCCATAACCTAAAACGAGCTTAACTTTTGCGTCTGTTGTCCATTTGGGGCATACTTTTTTTTTCTAGAAAGCTTGTGGTGAGGCCAATACCGACAAAAAGGAAAATTCAAAGAGTAGAATAGTATATAATTTTTTATAAAATAAATACTTCCCTATAGTTAAGATACTACCCCGAATACCTCCTACTGCCAGCATGTTACATTCAATACAGCGTCGAAATCCATTGTCGTGGAGGACTCACCCACCGTATCATGAACCGCGCCTAGACTACCGAGTTTATGGGTACACAAGAAACCATGGAAGGTAACCCACGTCCCTCGGCCACGCGGTTCAGCACACTGTGTGTGTAAGCACACAAAAAAGGAGACATATAACCTAAAATGAGCATAACTTTTGCATCCGTTGTCCGATTGGGGCCTACTTTTTTTTTTCTAGAAAGCGCTCGGCGAGGCCAACACCGACAAAAAGCGAAATTCAAAGAGTAGAATAGTACATAATTTTGACAAAATAAATATATCCCTATGGTTAAGATACTACCCCGAATACCTCCTACTGCCAACATGTTACATTCAATACAACATCGAACTTTATCGTGGTGCAGGACTCGCCCATCGTATCATGAACCGTGCCTAGACTACTGAGTTTATGGGTACACAAGGAATCATGGAAGGTAACCCACATCCCTCGGCCATGTGGTTCAACACACCTTGGGTGTAAGTAGACGAAAAAGGAGACCTATAACCTAAAACAAGCATAACTTTTGCGTCCGATGTCCAATCGGGGCATAATTTTTTTCTAGAAAGCTTGCGGCAAGGCCAATACCGGCAAAAAGAGAAATTCAAGGAGTAGAATAGTATATAATTTTTACAAAAAAAATACTTCCCTATGGTTAAGATACTGCCCCGAATACCTCCTACTGCCAGCATGTTACATTCAATACAACATCGAACTTTATCATGGTGCAGAACTCGCCCATCGTATCATGAACCGCGCCTAGACTACCGAGTTTATGGATACACAAAGAAACATGGAAGGTAACCCACATCACTTGGCCATGCGGTTCAGCACACCGGGTGTGTAAGCACACGAAAAATGAGACCTGTAACCTAAAATGAGCGTCACTTTTGCGTCCGTTGTCCGTTCGGAGCATACTTTTTTTCTAGAAAGCTTACGGCGAGGCCAATACCGACAAAAAGAAAAATTCAAAGAGTAGAATAGAATATAATTTTTTACAAAATAAAAACTTCCCTATGGTTAAGATACTGCCCCGAATATCTCCCACTGCCAGCATGTTATATTCAATACAGCGTCGAACTCCATCGTCGTGGAGGACTCACCCACCGTATCATGATCCGCGCCTAGACTACTGAGTTTATGGGTACACAAGGAACCATGGAAGGTAACCCACATCCCTCAGCCACGCGGTTCAGCACATCGTGTGTGTAAGCACACCAAAATGAGATCTATAACCTAAAATGAGCATAACTTTTGCATCCGTTGTCCAATTGGGGCATACTTTTTTTTTCTAGAAAGCGCTCGGCGAGGCCAACACCGACAAAAAGCAAAATTCAAAGAGTAGAATAGTACATAATTTTTACAAAATAAATATATCCCTATGGTTAAGATACTACACCGAATACCTCCTACTGCCAGCATGTTACATTCAATACAACGTCGAACTCCATCATGGTGGAGGACTCGTCCATCGTATCATAAACCGCGCCTAGACTAATGAGTTTATGGGTACACAAGGAACCAAGGAAGGTAACCCACATCCCTCAGCCACGCGGTTCAGCACACCGTATGTGTAAGCACATGAAAAATGAGACCTGTATCCTAAAACATGCATAACTTTTGCGTCCGTTGTCCGTTCGGGGCATACTTTTTTTCTAGAAAGCTTGCGATGAGGCCAATACCGACAAAAAAAAAATTCAAATAGTAGAATAGTATATAATTTTTTATAAAATAAATACTTCCCTATGGTTAAGATACTGCCCTGATTACCTCCTACTGCCAGCATGATACATTCAATACAGTGTCGAACTCCATCATCGTGGAGGACTCACCCCCCGTATCATGAACTGCGTCTAGACTACCGAGTTTATGGGTACACAAGGAACCATGGAAGGTAACCCACATCCCTCGGCCACGCGGTTCAGCACACCTTGGGTGTAAGCACATGGAAAAAGAGACCTATAACCTAAAACGAGCATAACTTTTGCATCCGTTGTCCGATTGGGGCATACTTTTTTTTCTAGAAAGCTCTCGGCAAGGCCAACACCGACAAAAAGCGAAATTCAAAGAGAAGAATAGTATATAATTTTTTACAAAATAAATACTTCCCTATGGTTAAGATACTGCCCTGAATACCTCCTACTGCCAGCATGTTACATTCAATACAACGTTGAGCTCCATCGTGGTGGAAGACTCGCCCATCGTATCATGAATCACGCCTAGACTACCGGGTTTATGGGTACACAAGGAACCATGGAAGGTAACCCACATCCCTTCGCCATGCGGTTCAGCACACCGTGTGTGTAAGCACACAAAAAATGAGACCTGTAACCTAAAAGGAGCGTAACTTTTGCGTCCGTTGTCCGTTCGGGGCATAATTTTTTTCTAGAAAGCTTGCGGCGAGGCCAATACCGACAAAAAGCGAATTTCAAAGAGTAGAATAGAATATAATTTTTTATAAAATAAATACTTCCCTATGGATAAGATACTGCCCCGAATACCTCCTTACTTCTAGCATGTTACATTCAATGCAGTGTCGAACTCCATCGTCGTGGAGGACTCGCCCACCGTATCATAAACCACGCCTAGACTACCGAGTTTATGGGTACACAAGGAACCGTGGAAGATAACCCACATTCCTCGGCCATGCGGTTCAGCACACCGTGTGTGTAAGCACACGAAAAATGAGACCCGTAACCTAAAACGAGCTTAACTTTTGCGTCTGTTGTCCATTCAGGGCATACTTTTTTTTTCTAGAAAGCTTGTGGTGAGGCCAAAACCGACAAAAAGCAAAATTCAAAGAGTAGAATAGTATATAATTTTTTATAAAATAAATACTTCCCTATAGTTAAGATATTGTCCCGAATACCTCCTACTGCCGGCATGTTACATTCAATACAGCGTCGAAACCCATCGTCGTGAACCCACCGTATCATGAACCGCGCCTAGACTACCGAGTTTATGGGTACACATGAAACCATGGAAGGTAACCCACATCCCTCGGCCACGCGGTTCAGCCCACTGTGTGTGTAAGCCAACGAAAAGTGGGACCTTTAACCTAAAACGAGCATAACTTTTGCGTCCGTTGTCCGTTCGGGGCATATTTTTTTTCTAGAAAGCTTGCGGTGAGGCCAATATCGACAAAAAGCAAATTTCAAAGAGTAGAATAGTATATAATTTTTTATAAAATAAATACTTCCCTATGGTTAAGATACTGCCCCGAATACCTCCTACTGCCAGCATGTTACATTCAATACAACGTCGAACTCCATCGTGGTGGAGGACTCGCCCACCGTATCATGAACCGCGCCTAGACTACCGAGTTTATGGGTACACAAGGAACCATGGAAGGTAACCCACATCCTTCGGCCACGTGGTTCAGCACACCGTGTGTGTAAGCACACGAAAAATGAGACCTATAAACCTAAAACGAGCATTACTTTTGTGTCCGTTGTCCGTTCGGGGCATACTTTTTTTTCTAGAAAGCTTGCGGTGAGGCCAATACCGACAAAAAGCGAAATTCAAAGAGTGGAATAGTATATAATTTTTTATAAAATAAATACTTCCCTATGATTAAGATACTGCGCGGATTACCTCCTACTGCCAGCATGTTACATTCAATACAGTGTCGAACTCCATCATCGTGGAGGACTCACCCCCCGTATCATGAACTGCATCTAGACTACCGAGTTTATGGGTACACAAGGAACCATGGAAGGTAACCCACATCCCTAGGCCACGCGGTTCAGCACACCTTGGGTGTAAGCACATGGAAAAGGAGACCTATAACCTAAAACGAGCATAACTTTTGCATCCGTTGTCCGATTGGGGCATACTTTTTTTTTGTAGAAAGCTCTCGGCAAGGCCAACACCGACAAAAAGCGAAATTCAAAGAGAAGAATAGTATATAATTTTTTACAAAATAATTACTTCCCTATGATTAAGATACTGCCCTGAATACCTCCTACTGCCAGCATGTTACATTCAATACAACGTTGAGCTCCATCGTGGTGGAAGACTCGCCCATCGTATCATGAACCACGCCTAGACTACCGGGTTTATGGGTACACAAGGAACCATGGAAGGTAACCCACATCCCTTCGCCATGCGGTTCAGCACACCGTGTGTGTAAGCACACAAAAAATGAGACCTGTAACCTAAAAGGAGCATAACTTTTGCGTCCGTTGTCCGTTCGGGGCATAATTTTTTTCTAGAAAGCTTGCGGCGAGGCCAATACCGACAAAAAGCGAATTTCAAAGATTAGAATAGAATATAATTTTTTATAAAATAAATACTTCCCTATGGTTAAGATACTGCCCCGAATACCTCCTTACTTCTAGCATGTTACATTCAATACAGCGCCGAACTCCATCGTCGTGGAGGACTCGCGCACCGTACCATAAACCACGCCTAGACTACCGAGTTTATGGGTACACAAGGAACCATGGAAGGTAACCCACATTCCTCGGCCATGCGGTTTAGCACACCGTGTGTGTAAGCACACGAAAAATAAGACCCGTAACCTAAATCGAGCTTAACTTTTGCGTCTGTTGTCCATTCGGGGCATACTTTTTTTTTTCTAGAAAGCTTGTGGTGAGGCCAATACCGACAAAAAGAAAAATTCAAAGAGTAGAATAGTATATAATTTTTTATAAAATAAATACTTCCCTACAGTTAAGATACTGCCCCGAATACCTCCTACTGCCAGCATGTTACATTCAATACAGTGTCGAAACCCATCGTCGTGGAGGACTCACCCACTGTATCATGAACCACGCCTAGACTACCGAGTTTATGGGTACACAAGAAACCATGGAAGGTAACCCACATCCCTCGGCCACGCGGTTCAGCCCACTGTGTGTGTAAGCCAACGAAAAGTGGGACCTGTAACCTAAAACGAGCATAACTTTTGCGTCCGTTGTTCGTTCGGGGCATATTTTTTTTCTAGAAAGCTTGCGGTGAGGCCAATATCGACAAAAAGCAAATTTCAAAGAGTAGAATAGTATATAATTTTTTATAAAATAAATACTTCCCTATGGTTAAGATACTGCCCCGAATACCTCCTACTGCCAGCATGTTACATTCAATACAACGTCGAACTCCATCGTGGTGGAGGACTCGCCCACCGTATCATGAACCGCGCCTAGACTACCGAGTTTATGGGTACACAAGGAACCATGGAAGGTAACCCACATCCTTCGGCCACGTGGTTCAGCACACCGTGTGTGCAAGCACACGAAAAATGAGACCTATAAACCTAAAACGAGCATTACTTTTGTGTCCGTTGTCCGTTCGGGGCATACTTTTTTTTCTAGAAAGCTTGCGGTGAGGCCAATACCGACAAAAAGAGAAATTCAAAGAGTAGAATAGTATATAATTTTTTATAAAATAAATACTTCCCTATGGTTAAGATACTGCGCGGATTACCTCCTACTGCCAGCATGTTACATTCAATACAGTGTCGAACTCCATCATCGTGGAGGACTCACCCCCCGTATCATGAACTGCATCTAGACTACCGAGTTTATGGGTACACAAGGAACCATGGAAGGTAATCCACATCCCTTCGCCATGCGGTTCAGCACACCGTGTGTGTAAGCACACAAAAAATGAGACCTGTAACCTAAAAGGAGCGTAACTTTTGCGTCCGTTGTCCGTTCGGGGCATAATTTTTTTCTAGAAAGCTTGCGGCGAGGCCAATACCGACAAAAAGCGAATTTCAAAGATTAGAATAGAATATAATTTTTTATAAAATAAATACTTCCCTATGGTTAAGATACTGCCCCGAATACCTCCTTACTTCTAGCATGTAACATTCAATACAGCGTCGAACTCCATCGTTGTGGAGGACTCGCGCACCGTACCGTAAACCACGCCTAGACTACCGAGTTTATGGGTACACAAGGAACCATGGAAGGTAACCCACATTCCTCGGCCACGCGGTTCAGCACACCTTGGGTGTAAGCACATGGAAAAGGAGACCTATAACCTAAAACGAGATAACTTTTGCATCCGTTGTCCGATTGGGGCATACTTTTTTTTGTAGAAAGCTCTCGGCAAGGCCAACACCGACAAAAAGCGAAATTCAAAGAGAAGAATAGTAGGGAACTATTTATTTTTTATAAAATTATATAATATTCTACTCTTTGAATTTTGCTTTTTGTCAGAGTTGGCCTCATCGCAAGCTTTCTAGAAAAATAAAGTATGCCCCGATCGGACAACGGATGCAAAAGTTACGCTTATTTTAGGTTATAGGTCTCTTTTTCATATGCTTACACACACGGTGTGATGAACCGCGTGCCCCAATGATGTGGGTTACCTTCCATGGTTCCTTGTATACCCATAAATGCGGTAGTCTAGCCGTGTTTCATGATATGGTGGGCGAGTCCTCCACCGCGATGGAGTTCGACGTTGTATTGAATGTAACATGCTGGCAGTAGGAGGTACTCGGGGCGGTATCTCAACCATAGGGAAGTATTTATTTTTTATAAAATTATATACAATTCTACTCTTTGAATTTAGCTTTTTGTCGGTGTTGGCCTCGCCGCAAGCTTTCTAGAAAAAAAAATATGCCTCGATCGGACAACGGATGCAACAGTTATGCTCGTTTTAGGTTATAGGTCTCCTTTTTCGTATGCTTACACCGACGGTGTGCTGAACCGAGTGGCCGAAGCATGTGGGTTACCTTCCATGGTTCCTTGTGTAGCCATAAACTCGATAGTCTAGGCGCGGTTCATGAAACTGCGGGATAGTCCTCCACCGCCATGGATTCCTACATTTTATTGAATGTAACATGCTAGCAGTTGGAGTACTCGGGGCGATATCTCAACCATAGGGAATTATATATTTCTTATAAAATTATATACTATTCTACTCTTTGAATTTCACTTTTGGTTAGTGTTGGCCTCGCCGCTAGCTTTCTAGAAAAAAAGTATGCCCCGATCGGACAACGGATGCAAAAGTTATGCTTGTTTTAGGTTATAGGTCTCCTTTTTTGTATGCTTACACGCACGATTTGATAAACCACGTGCCCGAATGATGTGGGTTACCTTCCATGGTTCCATGTGTAGCCATAAATGTGGTAGTCTAGGCGCGGTTCATGATACGGTGGGTGAGTCCTCCACCACGATGGAGTTCGACGCTGTATTGAATGTAACATGCTAGCTGTAGGAGGTACTCGGGGCGATATGTCAACCATAGGGAAGAATTTATTTTTATAAAATTATATACTATTCTACTCTTTGAATTTTTCTTTTTGTCGGTATTGGCCTCGCTACAAGCTTTCTAGAAAAAAAGTATGCCCCGAACAGACAACGGACGCAAAAGTTATGCTCATTTTAGGTTATAGGTCTCATTTTTCGTGTGCTTACACCCACGGTGTGCTGAACCGCGTGGAGGAGGGATGTGGGTTACCTTCCATGGTTCGTTGTGTACCCATAAACTTGGTAGTCTAGGCGCGGTTCATTATACGGTGGGCGAGTCCTCCACCACGATGGAGTTCGACGCGGTATTGAATGTAACATGCTGGCAGTAGGAAGTATTCGGGGCAGTATCTTAACCATAGGGAAGAATTTATTTTGTAAAAATATATATACTATTATACTCTTGGAATTTCGCTTTTTGTCGGTGTTGGCCTCGCTGCAAGCTTTCTAGAAAAAAAAATATGCCCCGATCGGATAACGGATGCAAAAGTTATGCTCGTTTTAGGTTATAAGTCTCATTTTTTGTGTGCTCACACCCACGGTGTGCTGAACCGCGTGGCCGAAGCATGTGGGTTACCTTCCATGGTTCCTTGTGTAGCCATAAACTCGATAGTCTAGGCGCCTCTCATGATACGGTCGGTGAGTCCTCCACCGCGATGGAGTTTGACGCTGTATTGAACGTAACCTGCTGGCAGTAGGAGGTATTCGGGGCAGTACCTTAACCATTGGGAAGTATTTATTTTGTAAAAAATATATACGATTCTACTCTTTGAATTTAGCTTTTTGTCGGTGTTGGCCTCGCCGCAAGCTTTCTAGAAAAAAAAAGTATGCCTCGATCGGACAACGGATGCAAAAGTTATGCTCGTTTTAGGTTATAGGTCTATTTTTTCATGTGCTTACACCAACGGTGTGCTGAACCGAGTGGCTGAAGCATGTGGGTTACCTTCCATGGTTCCTTGTGTAGCCATAAACTCGATAGTCTAGGCTTGGTTCATGATACGGTGGGCGAGTCCTCCACCGCGATAGAGTCCTACGTTGTATTGAATGTAACATGCTAGCAGTAGGAGGTACTCGGGGCGATATCTCAACCATAGGGAATTATTTATTTTTTATAAAATTATATACTATTCTACTCTTTGAATTTCTCTTTCTGTCAGTGTTGGCCTCACCGCAAGCTTTCTAGGAAAAAAAAGTATGCCCCGATCAGACAACGGATGCAAAAGTTATGCTTATTTTAGGTTATAGGTCTCCTTTTTCGTATGCTTACACACACGGTGTGATGAACCGCGTGCCTGAATGATGTGGGTTACCTTTGATGGTTCCTTGTGTACCCATAAATGCGGTAGTTTAGGCGAGGTTCATGACATGGTGGGCGAGTCCTCCACCGCGATGGAGTTCGACGTTGTATTGAATGTAACATGCTAGCTGTAGGAGGTACTCGGGGCGATATGCCAACCATAGGGAATTATATATTTTTTATAAAATTATATACTATTCTAATCTTTGAATTTTTCTTTTTGTCAGTGTTGGCCTCGCCGAAAGCTTTGTACAAAAAAAGTATGCCCCGATCGGACAAAGGATGCAAAAGTTATGCTCGTTTTAGGTTATAGGTCTCCTTTTTCATGTGCTTACACCGACGGTGTGCAGAAACGAGTGGTTGAAGCATGTGGGTTACCTTCCATGGTTCCTTGTGTAGCCATAAACTAGATAGTATAGGCGCGGTTCATGATACGGTGGGCGAGTCCTCCCCCGCGATGGAGTCCTACGTTGTATTGAATGTAACATGCTAGCAGTAGGAGGTACTCGGGGCGATATCTCAACCATAGGTAATTAATTATTTTTTATAAAATTATATACTATTCTATTCTTTGAATTTTGCTTTTTATCGGGGTATTGGCCTCACTGCAAGCTTTCTAGACAAAAAAAGTATGCCCCGATCGGACAACGGATGCAAAAGTTATGCTCGTTTTAGGTTATAGGTCTCATTTTTCGTGTGCTTACACCCACGGTGTGCTGAACCGAGTGGCCGAAGCATGTGGGTTACCTTCCATGGTTCCATGTGTAGCCATAAACTCGATAGTCTAGGCGCCGCTCATGATACGATGGGTGAGTCCTCCACCGCGATGGAGTTTGACGCTGTATTGAATGTAACCTGCTGGCAGTAGGAGGTATTCGGGGCAGTACCTTAACCATAGGGAAGTATTTATTTTGTAAAAAATTATATACTATTCTACTCTTTGAATTTAGCTTTTTGTCGGTGTTGGCCTCGCCGCAAGCTTTCTAGAAAAAAAAAAGTATGCCTTGATCGGACAACGGATGCAAAAGTTATGCTCGTTTTAGGTTATAGGTCTCCTTTTTCATGTGCTTACACTGACGGTGTGCTGAACCGAGTGGCCGAAGCATGTGGGTTACCTTCCATGGTTCCTTGTGTAGCCATAAACTCGATAGTCTAGACTCCATTCATGATACGGTGGACGAGTCCTCCACCGCGATGGAGTCCTATGTTGTATTGAATGTAACATGCTAGCAGTAGGAGGTACTCAGGGTGATATCTCAATCATAGGGAATTATTTATTTTTTATAAAATTATATACTATTCTATTCTTTGAATTTTGCTTTTTGTCAGTGTTGGCCTCACCGCAAGCTTTCTAGGAAAAAAAAGTATGCCCCGATCGGACAACGGATGCAAAAGTTATGCTTATTTTAGGTTATAGGTTTTATTTTTCGTATGCTTACACACACGGTGTGATGAACCGCGTGCCCGAATGATGTGGGTTACCTTCGATGGTTCCTTGTGTACCCATAAATGCGGTAGTCTAGGCGCGGTTCATGATATGGTGGGCGAGTCCTCCACCGCGATGGAGTTCGACGTTGTATTGAATGTAACATGGTAGCTGTAGGAGGTACTCGGGGCGATATGCCAACCATAGGGAATTATATATTTTTTATTAAATTATATACTATTTTACTCTTTGAATTTCGCTTTTTGTCAGTGTTGGCCTTGCCGCAAGCTTTCTAGAAAAAAAAAGTATGCCCCGATCGGACAATGGATGCAAAAGTTATGCTCGTTTTAGGTTATAGGTCTCCTTTTTGTGTGCTTACACCCACGGTGTGCCGAACCACGTGGCCGAGGGATGTGGGGGTACCTTCCATGGTTCCTTGTGTACCCATAAACTCGGTAGTCTAGGCGTGGTTCATGACACGGTGGGTGACTCCTCCGCCACGATAGAGTTCGATGCTGTATTGAATGTAACATGCTCGTAGTAGGAGGTATTCGGGGCAGTATCTTAACCACAGGGAAGTATTTATTTTGTAAAAAAATATATACTATTCTACTCTTTGAATTTCGCTTTTTGTCGGTGTTGGCCTCGCCGCAAGCTTTCTAGAAAAAAAAAGTGTACCCCGATCAGACAACGGATGCAAAAGTTATGCTCGTTTTAGGTTATAGGTCACCTTTTTCGTGTTCTTACACCCACGGTGTGCTGAACCGCGTGGTTGAGGGATGTGGGGGTACCTTCCATGGTTCCTTGTGTACCCATAAACTCGGTATTCTAGGCGTGGTTCATGATACGGTGGGTGAGTCCTCCACCACAATGGAGTTTGATGCTATATTGAATGTAACATGCCATGCTGGCAGTAGGAGGTATTCGAAGCAGTATCTTAGCCATAGGGAAGTATTTATTTTGAAAAAATTATATCTCTTCTACTCTTTGAGTTTCACTTTTTGTCGGTATTGGCCTTGCCGCAAGTTTTCTGAAAAAAAAGTATGCCACGAATGGACAACGGACGCAAAAGTTACGCTCGTTTTAGGTTATAGGTTTTATTTTTTGTGTGCTTACACCCACGGTGCGCTGAACCGCGTGGCCGAGGGATGTGGGTTACCTTCCATGGTTCCTTGTGTACCCATAAACTCGGTAGTCTAGGCGCGGTTCATGATACGGTGGGTGAATCCTCCACCACGATGGAGTTCGACGCTGTATTGAATGTAACATGCTAGCTGTAGGAGGTACTCGGGGCGATATGTCAACCATAGGGAATTATTTTTCTTTTTGTCGGTATTGGCCTCGCTGCAAGCTTTCTAGAAAAAAAGTATGCCCCGAACAGACAACGGACGCAAAAGTTATGCTCGTTTTAGGTTATAGGTCTCATTTTTCGTGTGCTTACACCCACGGTGTGCTGAACCGCGTGGACGAGGGATGTGGGTTACCTTCCATGGTTCGTTGTGTACCCATAAACTTGGTAGTCTAGGCGCGGTTCATTATACGGTGGGCGAGTCCTCCACCACGATGGAGTTCGAGGCGGTATTGAATGTAACATGCTGGCAGTAGGAAGTATTCGGGGCAGTATCTTAACCATAGGGAAGAATTTATTTTGTAAAAATATATATACTATTCTACTCTTTGAATTTCGCTTTTTGTCGGTGTTGGCCTCGCCGCAAGCTTTCTAGAAAAAAAAATATGCCCCGATCGGACAACGGGTGCAAAACTTATGCTCGTTTTAGGTTATAGGTCTCATTTTTCGTGTGCTTACACCCACAGTGTGCTGAACCGCGTGGACGAAGCATGTGGGTTACCTTCCATGGTTCCTTGTGTAGCCATAAACTCGATAGTCTAGGCGGCGCTCATGATACGGTCGGTGAGTCCTCCACCGCGATGGAGTTTGACGCTGTATTGAACGTAACTTGCTGGCAGTAGGAGGTATTCGGGGCAGTACCTTAACCATATGGAAGTATTTATTTTGTAAAAAATATATACGATTCTACTCTTTGAATTTAGCTTTTTGTCGGTGCTGGCCTCGCCGCAAGGTTTCTAGAAAAAAAAAGTATGCCTCGATCGGACAACGGATGCAAAAGTTATGCTCGTTTTAGGTTATAGGTCTATTTTTTCATGTGCTTACACCAACGGTGTGCTGAACCGAGTGGCCGAAGCATGTGGGTTACCTTCCATGGTTCCTTGTGTAGCCATAAACTCGATAGTCTAGGCTTGGTTCATGATACGGTGGGCGAGTCCTCCACCGCGATAGAGTCCTACGTTGTATTGAATGTAACATGCTAGCAGTAGGAGGTACTCGGGGCGATATCTCAACCATAGGGAATTATTTATTTTTTATAAAATTATATACTATTCTACTCTTTGAATTTCTCTTTCTGTCAGTGTTGGCCTCACCGCAAGCTTTCTAGGAAAAAAAAGTATGCCCCGATCAGACAACGGATGCAAAAGTTATGCTTATTTTAGGTTATAGGTCTCCTTTTTCGTATGCTTACACACACGGTGTGATGAACCGCGTGCCTGAATGATGTGGGTTACCTTTGATGGTTCCTTGTGTACCCATAAATGCGGTAGTTTAGGCGAGGTTCATGACATGGTGGGCGAGTCCTCCACCGCGATGGAGTTCGACGTTGTATTGAATGTAACATGCTAGCTGTAGGAGGTACTCGGGGCGACATGTCAACCATAGGGAATTATTTATTTTTTATAAAATTATATACTATTCTACTCTTTGAATTTTTCTTTTTGTCGGTATTGTCCTTGCCACAAGTTTTCTGAAAAAAAAGTATGCCCCGAACGGACAATGGACGCAAAAGTTATGCTCGTTTTAGGTTATAGGTCTCATTTTTCGTGTGCTTACAGCCACGGTGTGCTGAACCGCGTGAACGAGGGATGTGGGTTACCTTGCATGGTTTCTTGTGTACCCATAGACTCAGTAGTCTAGGCGCGGTTCATGATACGGTGGGCGAGTCCTCCACCACGATGGAGTTCGACGCTGTATTGAATGTAACATGCTGGCAGTAGGAGGTATTCGGGGCAGTATCTTAACCATAGGGAAGTATTTATTTTGTAAAAAATTATATACTGTTCTACTCTTTGACTTTAGCTTTTTGTCGGTGTCGGCCTCGCCGAAAGCTTTCTACAAAAAAAGTATGCCCCGATCGGACAAAGGATGCAAAAGTTATGCTCGTTTTAGGTTATAGGTCTCCTTTTTCATGTGCTTACACCGACGGTGTGCAGAAACGAGTGGTTGAAGCATGTGGGTTACCTTCCATGATTCCTTGTGTAGCCATAAACTAGATAGTATAGGCGCGGTTCATGATACGGTGGGCGAGTCCTCCCCCGCGATGGAGTCCTACGTTGTATTGAATGTAACATGCTAGCAGTAGGAGGTACTCGGGGCGATATCTCAACCATAGGTAATTAATTATTTTTTATAAAATTATATACTATTCTATTCTTTGAATTTTGCTTTTTATCGGGGTATTGGCCTCACTGCAAGCTTTCTAGACAAAAAAAGTATGCCCCGATCGGACAACGGATGCAAAAGTTATGCTCGTTTTAGGTTATAGGTCTCATTTTTCGTGTGCTTACACCCACGGTGTGCTGAACCGAGTGGCCGAAGCATGTGGGTTACCTTCCATGGTTCCATGTGTAGCCATAAACTCGATAGTCTAGGCGGCCGCTCATGATACGGTCGGTGAGTCCTCCACCGCGATGGAGTTTGACGCTGTATTGAATGTAACCTGCTGGCAGTAGGAGGTATTCGGGGCAGTACCTTAACCATATGGAAGTATTTATTTTGTAAAAAATATATACGATTCTACTCTTTGAATTTAGCTTTTTGTCGGTGCTGGCCTCGCCGCAAGCTTTCTAGAAAAAAAAAGTATGCCTCGATCGGACAACGGATGCAAAAGTTATGCTCGTTTTAGGTTATAGGTCTCCTTTTTCATGTGCTTACACCTGACGGTGTGCTGAACCGAGTGGCCGAAGCATGTGGGTTACCTTCCATGGTTCCTTGTGTAGCCATAAACTCGATAGTCTAGGCTTGGTTCATGATACGGTGGGCGAGTCCTCCACCGCGATAGAGTCCTACGTTGTATTGAATGTAACATGCTAGCAGTAGGAGGTACTCGGGGCGATATCTCAACCATAGGGAATTATTTATTTTTTATAAAATTATATACTATTCTACTCTTTGAATTTCTCTTTCTGTCAGTGTTGGCCTCACCGCAAGCTTTCTAGGAAAAAAAAGTATGCCCCGATCAGACAACGGATGCAAAAGTTATGCTTATTTTAGGTTATAGGTCTCCTTTTTCGTATGCTTACACACACGGTGTGATGAACCGCGTGCCTGAATGATGTGGGTTACCTTTGATGGTTCCTTGTGTACCCATAAATGCGGTAGTTTAGGCGAGGTTCATGACATGGTGGGCGAGTCCTCCACCGCGATGGAGTTCGACGTTGTATTGAATGTAACATGCTAGCTGTAGGAGGTACTCGGGGCGACATGTCAACCATAGGGAATTATTTATTTTTTATAAAATTATATACTATTCTACTCTTTGAATTTTTCTTTTTGTCGGTATTGTCCTTGCCACAAGTTTTCTGAAAAAAAAGTATGCCCCGAACGGACAATGGACGCAAAAGTTATGCTCGTTTTAGGTTATAGGTCTCATTTTTCGTGTGCTTACAGCCACGGTGTGCTGAACCGCGTGAACGAGGGATGTGGGTTACCTTGCATGGTTTCTTGTGTACCCATAGACTCAGTAGTCTAGGCGCGGTTCATGATACGGTGGGCGAGTCCTCCACCACGATGGAGTTCGACGCTGTATTGAATGTAACATGCTGGCAGTAGGAGGTATTCGGGGCAGTATCTTAACCATAGGGAAGTATTTATTTTGTAAAAAATTATATACTGTTCTACTCTTTGACTTTAGCTTTTTGTCGGTGTCGGCCTCGCCGAAAGCTTTCTACAAAAAAAGTATGCCCCGATCGGACAAAGGATGCAAAAGTTATGCTCGTTTTAGGTTATAGGTCTCCTTTTTCATGTGCTTACACCGACGGTGTGCAGAAACGAGTGGTTGAAGCATGTGGGTTACCTTCCATGATTCCTTGTGTAGCCATAAACTAGATAGTATAGGCGCGGTTCATGATACGGTGGGCGAGTCCTCCCCCGCGATGGAGTCCTACGTTGTATTGAATGTAACATGCTAGCAGTAGGAGGTACTCGGGGCGATATCTCAACCATAGGTAATTAATTATTTTTTATAAAATTATATACTATTCTATTCTTTGAATTTTGCTTTTTATCGGGGTATTGGCCTCACTGCAAGCTTTCTAGACAAAAAAAGTATGCCCCGATCGGACAACGGATGCAAAAGTTATGCTCGTTTTAGGTTATAGGTCTCATTTTTCGTGTGCTTACACCCACGGTGTGCTGAACCGAGTGGCCGAAGCATGTGGGTTACCTTCCATGGTTCCATGTGTAGCCATAAACTCGATAGTCTAGGCGCCGCTCATGATACGATGGGTGAGTCCTCCACCGCGATGGAGTTTGACGCTGTATTGAATGTAACCTGCTGGCAGTAGGAGGTATTCGGGGCAGTACCTTAACCATAGGGAAGTATTTATTTTGTAAAAAATTATATACTATTCTACTCTTTGAATTTAGCTTTTTGTCGGTGTTGGCCTCACCGCAAGCTTTCTAGAAAAAAAAAGTATGCCTCGATCGGACAACGGATGCAAAAGTTATGCTCGTTTTAGGTTATAGGTCTCCTTTTTCATGTGCTTACACTGACGGTGTGCTGAACCGAGTGGCCGAAGCATGTGGGTTACCTTCCATGGTTCCTTGTGTAGCCATAAACTCGATAGTCTAGACTCCATTCATGATACGGTGGACGAGTCCTCCACCGCGATGGAGTCCTATGTTGTATTGAATGTAACATGCTAGCAGTAGGAGGTACTCAGGGTGATATCTCAATCATAGGGAATTATTTATTTTTTATAAAATTATATACTATTCTATTCTTTGAATTTTGCTTTTTGTCAGTGTTGGCCTCACCGCAAGCTTTCTAGGAAAAAAAAAGTATGCCCCGATCGGACAACGGATGCAAAAGTTATGCTTATTTTAGGTTATAGGTTTTATTTTTCGTATGCTTACACACACGGTGTGATGAACCGCGTGCCCGAATGATGTGGGTTACCTTCGATGGTTCCTTGTGTACCCATAAATGCGGTAGTCTAGGCGCGGTTCATGATATGGTGGGCGAGTCCTCCACCGCGATGGAGTTCGACGTTGTATTGAATGTAACATGGTAGCTGTAGGAGGTACTCGGGGCGATATGCCAACCATAGGGAATTATATATTTTTTATTAAATTATATACTATTTTACTCTTTGAATTTCGCTTTTTGTCAGTGTTGGCCTCGCCGCAAGCTTTCTAGAAAAAAAAAGTATGCCCCGATCGGACAATGGATGCAAAAGTTATGCTCGTTTTAGGTTATAGGTCTCCTTTTTGTGTGCCTACACCCACGGTGTGCCGAACCACGTGGCCGAGGGATGTGGGGGTACCTTCCATGGTTCCTTGTGTACCCATAAACTCGGTAGTCTAGGCGTGGTTCATGACACGGTGGGTGACTCCTCCGCCACGATAGAGTTCGATGCTGTATTGAATGTAACATGCTCGTAGTAGGAGGTATTCGGGGCAGTATCTTAACCACAGGGAAGTATTTATTTTGTAAAAAAATATATACTATTCTACTCTTTGAATTTCGCTTTTTGTCGGTGTTGGCCTCGCCGCAAGCTTTCTAGAAAAAAAAAGTATACCCCGATCAGACAACGGATGCAAAAGTTATGCTCGTTTTAGGTTATAGGTCTCCTTTTTCGTGTTCTTACACCCACGGTGTGCTGAACCGCGTGGTTGAGGGATGTGGGGGTACCTTCCATGGTTCCTTGTGTACCCATAAACTCGGTATTCTAGGCGTGGTTCATGATACGGTGGGTGAGTCCTCCACCACAATGGAGTTTGATGCTATATTGAATGTAACATGCTGGCAGTAGGAGGTATTCGAAGCAGTATCTTAGCCATAGGGAAGTATTTATTTTGAAAAAATTATATCTCTTCTACTCTTTGAGTTTCACTTTTTGTCGGTATTGGCCTTGCCGCAAGTTTTCTGAAAAAAAAGTATGCCACGAATGGACAACGGACGCAAAAGTTACGCTCGTTTTAGGTTATAGGTTTTATTTTTTGTGTGCTTACACCCACGGTGCGCTGAACCGCGTGGCCGAGGGATGTGGGTTACCTTCCATGGTTCCTTGTGTACCCATAAACTCGGTAGTCTAGGCGCGGTTCATGATACGGTGGGTGAGTCCTCCACCACGATGGAGTTCGACGCTGTATTGAATGTAACCTACTGGCAGTAGGAGGTATTCGGGGCAGTATCTTAACCATAGGGAAGTATTTATTTTGTAAAAAAATATATACTATTCAACTCTTTGAATTTTGCTTTTTGTCAGTGTTGGCCTTGCCGCATGCTTTCTAGAAAAAAAAAGTATGCCCCGATCGGACAACGGACGCAAAAGTTATGCTCGTTTTAGGTTATAAGTCTATTTTTTCGTGTGCTTAAATCCACGGTGTGCTGAACCGAGTGGCCAAAACATGTGGGTTACCTTCCATGGTTCCTTGTGTAGCCATAAACTCGATAGTCTAGGCGCGGTTCATGATACGGTGGGCGAGTCCTCCACCACGATGGAGTCCTACGTTGTATTGAATGTAACATGCTAGCAGTAGGAGGTACTCGGGGCGATATCTCAACCATAGGGAATTATTTATTTTTTATAAAATTATATACTATTCTACTCTTTAAATTTTGCTTTTTGTCAGTGTTGGCCTCACCGCATGCTTTCTAGAAAAAAAAAGTATGCCCCGATCAGACAACGGATGCAAAAGTTATGCTTATTTTAGGTTATTGGTCTCCTTTTTCATGTACTTACACCCACGGTGTGCTGAACCGAGTGGCTAAAGCATGTGGGTTACCTTCCATGGTTCCTTGTGTACCCATAAACTCGGTAGTCTAGGCGTGGTTCATGATACGGTGGGTGAGTCCTCCATCACGATGGATTTCGATGCTGTATTGAATGTAACATGCTGGCAGTAGGAGGTATTCGGGGCAGTATCTTAGCCATAGGGAAGTATTTATTTTGTAAAAAAATATATACTATTCTACTCTTTGAGTTTCACTTTTTGTCGGTATTGGCCTTGCCGCAAGTTTTCTAAAAAAAAGTATGCCACGAACGGACAACAGACGCAAAAGTTACGCTCGTTTTAGGTTATAGGTTTTATTTTTCGTGTGCTTACACCCACGGTGTGCTGAACCACGTGGCCGAGGGATGTGGGTTACCTTCCATGGTTCCTTGTGTACCCATAAACTCGGTAGTCTAGGCGCGGTTCATGATACGGTGGGTGAGTCCTCCACCACGATGGAGTTCGACGCTGTATTGAATGTAACCTACTGGCAGTAGGAGGTATTCGG
Organism: Eleusine coracana subsp. coracana; assembly: GCA_032690845.1. Lineage (NCBI taxonomy): Eukaryota > Viridiplantae > Streptophyta > Magnoliopsida > Poales > Poaceae > Eleusine > Eleusine coracana. The sequence goes on from MU847715.1 coordinate 36,190, forward strand.
GGCAGTATCTTAACCATAGGGAAGTATTTATTTTGTAAAAAAATATATACTATTCAACTCTTTGAATTTTGCTTTTTGTCAGTGTTGGCCTTGCCGCATGCTTTCTAGAAAAAAAAAGTACGCCCCGATCGGACAACAGACGCAAAAGTTATGCTCGTTTTAGGTTATAGGTCTCTTTTTTCGTGTGCTTACACCCACGGTGTGCTGAACCGAGTGGCCAAAACATGTGGGTTACCTTCCTTGGTTCCATGTGTAGCCATAAACTCGATAGTCTAGGCGCGGTTCATGATACGGTTGGCGAGTCCTCCACCGCGATGGAGTCCTACGTTGTATTGAATGTAACATGCTAGTAATAGGAGGTACTCGGGGCGATATCTCAACCATAGGGAATTATTTATTTTTTATAAAATTATATACTATTCTACTCTTTGAATTTTGCTTTCTGTCAGTGTTGGCCTCACCACAAGCTTTCTAGAAAAAAAAAAGTATGCCCCGATCGAACAACGGATGCAAAAGTTATGCTTATATTAGTGATGAGGACATCCTCCACTATTACCCGCTGGGGCGGCGATCGTGTGAGCCTCTGAATAATCCCACCTTGCTTAGCTTGGGAGGTGGAAGCCACCTTAAAAGGGAGAGCCACCCTTCCTCTATCAGACTAGTCTTTTAGGGAGATTGGGCCTTTCCCTGAGTGGGGGCATCGGAGTTACGGTGCTAAGACTGCGGATTCAAGTCGCGGACCTAGAATCGGGTCGGTGTGTCGGGCTTTTGGTAGGAGTTGCGGTGCTAAGATTGCGGGATTCAGGGAATCCGGATCGGTATGTCGGGCTTCGTTCCACCCTACCTGGGCCGGATGTATCATTTGGTATCAGAGCTGGGCCCTTGTTAAGAAGGGGAGAATGATGAGGACATCCTCCACTATTACCCGCTGGGGCGGCGATCGTGTGAGCCTCTGAATAATCCCACCTTGCTTAGCTTGGGAGGTGGAAGCCACCTTAAAAGGGAGAGCCACCCTTCCTCTATCAGACTAGTCTTTTAGGGAGATTGGGCCTTTCCCTGAGTGGGGGCATCGGAGTTACGGTGCTAAGACTGCGGATTCAAGTCGCGGACCTAGAATCGGGTCGGTGTGTCGGGCTTTTGGTAGGAGTTGCGGTGCTAAGATTGCGGGATTCAGGGAATCCGGATCGGTATGTCGGGCTTCGTTCCACCCTACCTGGGCCGGATGTATCAATTAGGTTATAGGTCTCCTTTTTCAGATGCTTACACACACGGTGTGATGAACCGCTTGCCTGAATGATGTGGGTTACCTTCCACGGTTCCTTGTGTACCCATAAATACGGTAGTCTAGGCACGGTTCATGATATGGTGGGCGAGTCCTCCACCGTGATGGAGTTCGATGTTGTATTGAATGTAACATGCTAGCAGCAGGAGGTACTCGGGGCGGTATCTCAACCATAGGGAAGAATTTATTTTTTGTAAAATTATATACTATTCTACTCTTTGAATTTTTCTTTTTGTCGGTATTGGCCTCGCTGCAAGCTTCCTAGAAAAAAATTATGCCCCAAACGGACAATGAACACAAAAGTTACGCTCATTTTAGGATATAGGTCTCATTTTTTGTGTGCTTACACCCACGGTGTGCTGAACCGCGTGGACGAGGGATGTGGGTTACCTTCCATGGTTCCTTGTGTACCCATAAACTCGGTAGTCTAGGCGTGGTTCATGATACAGTGGGTGAGTCCTCCATCACGATGGAGTTCGATGCTGTATTGAATATAACATGCTGGCAGTAGGAGGTATTCGGGGCAGTATCTTAGCCATAGGGAAGTATTTATTTTGTAAAAAATTATATATTATTCTACTCTTTGAGTTTCACTTTTTGTCGGTATTGGCCTTGCTGCAAGTTTTCTAAAAAAAGTATGCCATGAACGGACAATGGACGCAAAAGTTACGCTCATTTTACGTTATAGGTTTTATTTTTCGTGTGCTTACACGCACGGTGTGCTGAACCGCGTGGCCGAGGGATGTGGGTTACCTCCATGGTTCCTTGTGTACCCATAAACTCGGTAGTCTAGGCTTGGTTCATGATACGGTGGTTGAGTCCTCCACCACGATGGAGTTTGATGTTGTATTGAATGTAACATGTTGGCAGTAGGAGGTATTCGGGGCAGTATCTTAACCATAGGGAAGTATTTATTTTTTATAAAATTATATACTATTCTATTCTTGGAATTTCACTTTTTGTCGATATTGGCTTTACCCCAAGTTTTCTAAAAATAAAGTATGCCACGAATGGACCACGGACGCAAAAGTTACGCTCGTTTTAGGTTATAGGTCTCATTTTTCGTGTGCTTACACCCACGGTGTGCTGAACCGCATGGCCGAGGGATGTGGGTTACCTTCCATGGTTCCTTGTGTACCCATAAACTCGGTAGTCTAGGCGCGGTTCATGATACGGTGGACGAGTCCTCTACCACGATGGACTTCGATGCTGTATTGAATGTAACATGCTGGTAGTAGGAGGTATTCGAGGCAGTATCTTAACCATAGGGAAGTATATATTTTGTGAAAAATTATATACTATTCTACTCTTTGAATTTCGCTTTTTGTCAGTGTTGGCCTTGCCGCAAGCTTTCTAGAATAAAAAAGTATGCCCCGATCGGACAACGGATGCAAAAGTTATGCTCGTTTTAGGTTATAGGTCTACTTTTTCATGTGCTTACACCCACGGTGTGCTGAACCGTGTGGCCGAGCGATGTGAGTTACCTTCCATGGTTCCTTGGGTGGGTGAGTTCTCCACCACGATGGAGTTCGATGATGTATTGAATCTAACATGCCGGCAATAGGAGGTACTCGGGCAGTATGTTAACCATAGGGAAGTATTTATTTGGTAAAAAATTATATACTATTCTACTCTTTGAATTTTGCTTTTTGTCGGTGTTGGCCTTGCCGCATGCTTTCTAGAAAAAAAAAAGTATGCCCCGATCGGACAACGGACGCAAAAGTTATACTCGTTTTAGGTTATAAGTCTATTTTTCGTGTGCTTAAACCCACGGTGTGCTGAACCGACAGGCCAAAACATGTGGGTTACCTTCCATGGTTCCTTGTGTAGCCATAAACTCGATAGTCTAGGTGTGGTTCATGATACGGTGGGCAAGTCCTCCACCGCGATGGAGTCCTACGTTGTATTGAATGTAACATGCTAGCAGTAGGAGCTACTCGGGGCGATATCTCAACCATAGGGAATTATTTATTTTTTATAAAATTATATACTATTCTACTCTTTTAATTTTGCTTTCTGTCAGTGTTGGCCTCACCGCAAGCTTTCTAGAAAAAAAAAGTATGCCCCGATCAGACAACGGTTGCAAAAGTTATGCTTATTTTAGGTTATAGGTCTCCTTTTTCATGTGCTTACACCCACGGTGTGCTGAACCGAGTGGCTAAAGCATGTGGGTTACCTTCCATGGTTCCTTGTGTACCCATAAACTCGGTAGTCTAGGCGTGGTTCATGATACGGTGGGTGAGTCCTCCATCACGATGGTGTTTGATGCTGTATTGAATGTAACATGCTGGCAGTAGGAGGTACTTTGGACAGTATCTTAGCCATAGGGAAGTATTTATTTTGTAAAAAAATATATACTATTCTACTCTTTGAGTTTCACTTTTTGTTGGTATTGGCCTTGCCGCAAGTTTTCTAAAAAAAAGTATGCCACGAACGGACAACGGACGCAAAAGTTACGCTCGTTTTAGGTTATAGGTTTTATTTTTTGTGTGCTTACACCCACGGTGTGCTGAACCACGTGGCCGAGGGATGTGGGTTACCTTCCATGGTTCCTTGTGTACCCATAAACTCGGTAGTCTAGGCGCGGTTCATGATACGGTGGGTGAGTCCTCCACCACGATGGAGTTCGACGCTGTAGTGAATATAACCTACTGGCAGTAGGAGGTATTCGGGGCAGTATCTTAACCATAGGGAAGTATTTATTTTGTAAAAAAATATATACTATTCAACTCTTTGAATTTTGCTTTTTGTTAGTGTTGGCCGCGCCGCATGCTTTCTAGAAAAAAAAGTATGCCCCGATCGGACAACGGACGCAAAAGTTATGCTCGTTTTAGGTTATAGGTCTCTTTTTTCGTGTGCTTACACCCACGGTGTGCTGAACCGAGTGGCCAAAACATGTGGGTTACCTTCCTTGGTTCCTTGTGTAGCCATAAACTCGATAGTCTAGGCGCGGTTCATGATACGGTGGACGAGTCCTCCACCGCGATGGAGTCCTACGTTGTATTGAATGTAACATGCTAGTAGTAGGAGGTACTCGGGGCGATATCTCAACCATAGGGAATTATTTATTTTTTATAAAATTATATACTATTCTACTCTTTGAATTTCGCTTTCTGTCAGTGTTGGCCTCACCGAATGCTTTCTAGAAAAAAAAAGTATGCCCCGATCGGACAACGGATGCAAGAGTTATGCTTATATTAGGTTATAGGTCTCCTTTTTCATATGCTTAAACACACGGTGTGATGAACTGCTTGCCCGAATGATGTGGGTTACCTTCCACGGTTCCTTGTGTACCCATAAACTCGGTAGTCTAGGCGCGGTTCATGATACGGTGGGTGAGTCCTCCACCACGATGGAGTTCGACGCTGTATTGAATATAACCTACTGGCAGTAGGAGGTACTCGGGGCAGTATCTTAACCATAGGGAAGTATTTATTTTTTATAAAATTATATACTATTCTACTCTTTGAATTTTGCTTTTTGTCGGTATTGGCCTCGCTGCAAGCTTCCTAGAAAAAAAGTATGCCCCGAACGGACAACGAACACAAAATTTACGCTCATTTTAGGTTATAGGTCTCATTTTTCGTGTGCTTACACCCACGGTGTGCTGAACCGAGTGGCCAAAACATGTGGGTTACCTTCCTTGGTTCCTTGTGTAGCCATAAACTCGATAGTCTAGGCGCGGTTCATGATACGGTGGACGAGTCCTCCACCGCGATGGAGTCCTACGTTGTATTGAATGTAACATGCTAGTAGTAGGAGGTACTCGGGGCGATATCTCAACCATAGGGAATTATTTATTTTTTATAAAATTATATACTATTCTACTCTTTGAATTTCGCTTTCTGTCAGTGTTGGCCTCACCGAATGCTTTCTAGAAAAAAAAGTATGCCCCGATCGGACAACGGATGCAAGAGTTATGCTTATATTAGGTTATAGGTCTCCTTTTTCATATGCTTACACACACGGTGTGATGAACCGCTTGCCCAAATGATGTGGGTTACCTTCCACGTTTCCTTGTGTACCCATAAATACGGTAGTCTAGGCGCGACTCATAATATTGTGGGCGAGTCCTCCACCGTGATGGAGTTCGATGTTGTATTGAATGTAACATGCTAGCAGTAGGAGGTACTCGGGGCGGTATCTCAACCATAGGGAAGAATTTATTTTTTATAAAATTATATACTATTCTACTCTTTGAATTTTGCTTTTTGTCGGTATTGGCCTCGCTGCAAGCTTCCTAGAAAAAAAGTATGCCCCGAACGGACAACGAACACAAAATTTACGCTCATTTTAGGTTATAGGTCTCATTTTTCGTGTGCTGAACCGCATCGACGAGGGATGTGCGTTACCTTCCATGGTTCCTTGTGTACCCATAAACTTGGTAGTCTAGGCACAGTTCATTATACGGTGGGCGAGTCCTCCACCACGATGGAGTCCGACGCTATATTGAATGTAACCTGCTTGTAGTAGGAGGTATTCGGGGTAGTATCTTAACCATAGGGAATTATTTATTTTGTAAAAAATTATATTCTATTCTACTCTTTGAATTTCACTTTTTGTCGGTGTTGGCCTTGCTGCAAGCTATCTAGAAAAAAAAAGTATGCCCCGGTCGGACAATGGATGCAAAAGTTATGCTTGTTTTTGGTTATAGGTCTTCTTTTTCGTGTGCTTACACCCATGGTGTGCTGAACCGCGTGGCCGAGGGATGTGGGTTACCTCCATGGTTCCTTGTGTACCCATAAACTCGGTTGTCTAGGCGTGGTTCATGATACGGTAGGTGAGTCCTCCACCACGATGGAGTTCGATGCTGTATTGAATGTAACATGTTGGCAGTAGGTGGTATTCGGGGCAGTATCTTAACCATAGGGAAGTATTTATTTTTTATAAAATTATATACTATTCTATTCTTGGAATTTCACTTTTTGTCGGTATTGGCTTTACCCCAAGTTTTCTAAAAATAAAGTATGCCACGAATGGACAACGGACGCAAAAGTTACGCTCGTTTTAGGTTATAGGTCTCATTTTTCGTGTGCTTACACCCACGGTGTGCTGAACCACATGGCCGAGGGATGTGGGTTACCTTCCATGGTTCCTTGTGTACCCATAAACTCGGTAGTCTAGGCGCGGTTCATGATACGGGATGAGTCCTCCACCACGATGGACTTCGACGCTGTATTGAATGTAACATGCTGGCAGTAGGAGGTATTCGAGGCAGTATCTTAACCATAGGGAAGTATATATTTTGTAAAAAATTATATACTATTCTACTCTTTGAATTTTGCTTTTTGTCATTGTTGGCCTTGCCGCAAGCTTTCTATAATAAAAAAGTATGCCCCGATCGGACAACGGATGCAAAAGTTATGCTCGTTTTAGGTTATAGGTCTCATTTTTCATGTGCTTACACCCACGGTGTGCTGAACCGCGTGGCCGAGGGATGTGGGTTACCTTCCATGGTTCCTTCGGTGGGTGAGTTCTCCACCACGATGGAGTTTGATGTTGTATTGAATCTAACATGCCGGCAATAGGAGGTACTCGGGCAATATCTTAACCATAAGGAAGTATTTATTAGGTAAAAAATTATATACTATTCTATTCTTTGAATTTTGCTTTTTGTCGGTGTTGGCCTCGCCGCAAGCTTTCTAGAAAAAAAAGTATGCCCCGATCGGACAACGGATGCCAAAGTTATGCTTATTTTAGGTTATAGGTCTCCTTTTTCGTGTGCTTACACACACGGTGTGCTAAACCGCATGGCCGAAGGATGTGGGTTACCTTCCATGGTTCCTTGTGTAGCCATAAACTCAGTATTCTAGGCGCGGTTCGTGATACGGTGGGTGAGTCCTCCACCGCGATGGAGTCCAATGTTGTATTGAATGTAACATGCTAGCAGTAGGAGGTACTCGGGGCGATATCTCAAACATAGGGAATTATTTATTTTTTATAAAATTATATACTATTCTACTCTTTGAATTTCTCTTTTTGTCGGTGTTGGCCTTGCTGCAAGATTTCTAGAAAAAGAAAGTATGCCCCAATCTGACAACGGATGCAAAAGTTATGCTCGTTTTAGGTAATTGGTCTCCTTTTTTGTGTGCTTACATCC
>MU847716.1:0-43553 GCA_032690845.1 Eleusine coracana subsp. coracana
GTCGTGGACCAGAAGCCGATCACTCGGCTGCAGAAGGAGTTGAAGGGGCTGACACCAAAGATAGAGGAAGCTAAGAGACCTCCAATCCTTCAAAATAAACTTGCCAGTAACCTTCATTATTTTTCACATCTGCTTGAATCCTCTTTTGATCGTACTGACCAAAAATCATCACTCACAGCTCTATCTTACCCTGCTTGAAAGGCAATGGACTATGTTCATGCTGACCGAGTGGAGCAATTTGGCCACTTAGAGTACTTGCTGGAGCACTCATCGGAAGCTTGCTCATAACACTCGACGAGTGGCGACCGAGGCCAGGAGTCAGGTTCTGGTGATTTTCCAATCTTGGTCTCCTACTCTGCCATTGGACAAGATCAAGGGGGCTTCAACCCAGACATGATGACCAATGCCAACTGCTCCTGGATTCCATGCTGGAGACTTCCCCGAGCCTTGGTCGACAATGTAGAAATCAATCCGACGTGCCTACTCCTAGCAATTCCTGAAGTGAGCTACGAGCTAAATCTTCCACTCCTTCAAAGGAGCTGTAAATCCTGCAATGCTAGAGAACTTTATTGATCTATGTAATGAAAACAACATAACATGTATGTAAATTAGTTTCAGTTTATCATCTTTAAAAGATTGATAAAAATATATAAGTATGTTTCTGTCATTGAGAAACTCAAATGGTATCGGTTTGCCTTAACATATTGGTTGTGACTCGTAACCACGTAACAAGCAGAGTCGACCAATCGACCATGACCTCTCGCACTTTGGCTCTGGGTTTAGTGTAGTGGTAGTCTGATGTAGTATAAAGTGTATAACCATAATGTATAGACGTTAGACCAAGAAAATGAAGAACATATTGAAGAGAAGAAATCGATCGGAAAAATAGTCCAAAACTAAAAATGAGTTAGACTGAGGTGGACATTATTACTCTAGGCCCCTGGCTTGATTGTTTAATAAAATGAATTAGGAATCGAGACAATATTGAATGAAAATAATCAAAAATCTTTCATAAAAAAGACCGAAGTTTCATTCAGAATAATATAAATATACAAAAGAATAACTAAGTATAGAAAACGATGTAGCTGATTTATGTTCTAGGAATTGGTATATCATCGCCGTTCATACATCAGTTGGTAAGCCCCTGGGCGAGTGACTTCCTTCACACATACGGCGATTACGCATGTTCCCACTTGGAGAAAGCTTATGCTCGTTCTTTGTTGACTGTATTCGACGAAGCACTAATCTCCCACTTGAAAGTGGCGATTACGCATGTTTTTATCATAATACCGATGCAAGCCTTGCTGGTAAAGTGCCCGACCGTAATAGAGCGTGATCACGCACTCTCTGCTGCAATCAATCGATCTCTCAGTTTTCCTCAGAAAGTTGTTCATCATACGCCTGAACCCGTGCTAAAACAAGGCTCACCTCGGTCGGCAGCATAGCCTCTAAGCCATAGACCAATGAGAAAGGTGACTGACCAGTGCTCGACTGGTGTTTGTGCGAAGCCCCCAAAACTGAAGGCAATTATTTGACCCATCGACCGGCAAAAGGCTTAAGCCTGTCGAATATCCGTGGTTTCAATCGTTGAAGAATCATACCATTCACCCGTTCGACCTGCCCATTGCTTTGAGGATGAGCACTAATGCAAAGTGGATTTTTATTCCAATCTCATCGGCAAAGTCACGGAACTCCATTGATGTGAATTGAGTGCCATTATCGTGATGATATCATGAGGAACCCCGTACTGAGTGAAGATATCATTGACAAACTCGATTGCCTTCTTTGATGTAATCTTGCTGATCAGCTTTGCTTCAATCCACTTGGTTAATTTATCAATAGCAACAACAATAAGTGAACCTGCCTGGCGCTTTCTTGAAAGGACCACAATATCAAGCCCCCAGACAACAAAGGGCCAAGTCAAAGGTATCATCTGAAGTTGCTGTGAAGGCACATGCGTTTTTGAGCGAAGAATTGACAACCTTCACACTTCCGAATGACCTGGTGTGCGTCTTCGACCGCTGTGGGCCAATAAAACCCTTGCCGAAAGATTTGCCGACCAAAGTCATGGAAGCCGCTGATTGCCACATATCCTGGATGAATTTCTTCTACCAACATTCGGCCTTCTGGTATCGAGATGCATCTCATCAAGATGTTTGAACCTCCTCTTTTATAGAGTTGGTCCACCAACAGATATCCTCGGCATCGGGTCTCCAACCTCCGTTGCTTATTAGGATCCAAGGCAGCGTTCCCTTGTCCAAATATGGGAGAGGGTAGCCCCAATCGGTCTCCCATGTTGTCATCACCAACAAGATCAGTAACAACACTCATTAGTACATCCGACCGAGGAGAAATCATGGGAGAATCCAGAGTGTGTAAGAGAACACACCTGGCGGCACCGTAGACCGGGATGATCCCATCTTAGCCAATTTATCGCTTGTGGTTATTGTCTCAAAGAACATGCGTGAACTTCAATCCATCGAATTTGTCTTTGAGCTTCCTTTACTTCTTGACAGTAAGCACTCATATTATCATCTACATATTTCCAATCCTTAGTGACCTGATTAATAGCCAAAGCCGAGTCACCAAAGACGCCAAGGCGTTTGATGCCGAGTGACGCGGTAATGCGCAGACCATGTAGAAGGGCTCATACTCCGCAACGTTATTGGACGTACGAAACATCACCTGAAGGACATATCGAAGCTTCTCTCCAGTGGGTGAGATAAACATGACTCCTGCACCAGCTCCTTGTAATTGAAGAGATCCTCAAAGTATATTTTCTAATACTCGATATCTTGTGCAGTAGGTGGGTTTTGACTCTCTGTCCACTCGGCAACGAAATCAGCTAACACTTGTCCTTTTATAGCCGACCGACGCGTGAACGTAATGGTATATTGACCAAGTTTGACTGCCCACTTGGCGATTTTTCCTTCGGCTTCTCGATTGTGCAGCATTGTGCCGAGTGCGAAGGAGGTCTGGACTTCAATTGGATGAGCTTGAAAATAATGCTTCATTTCCTGGAGGTGATTAACAGTGCATACAACAACTTCAAGATCTGTTGATACCTAGTCTTAGAGGCTCCAAGGACCTCACTCACAAAATAGACCAGGTGTTGTACTTTTGTATATGACCCTCTTCTTCTCGGTCGACTGTTAAAATAGTACTCACAACTTGAGTCGTGGCCAATATGCAAAGTTGAAGTTTTTCTCCTGGCTCCGGAGGCACCAATACTGGAATGCTGCTGAGGTAAACCTTCAACTCGTCCAATGCCGACTGCGCTCTTCGGTCCAAACAAAGTTGTCCTGCTTTTTAAGCGGTCGAAAAGTGGTAACCCTCTAACCCCCAGTTGGGAAATAAAGCGACTCAAAGACGCTATGCATCCAGTCAGCTTCTTTACATCCCTTTGAGAATTAGGTGGCCCATACCAAGGATCACCCTAATTTTATCCGGGTGGCCTCTATACCTCTTCAAAATGATGTAACCGAGTAGTTTTCCCAAAGGAACCCCAAAACACACTTGTTAGGATTCAGCTTTATTGAATAATGCCTCAGATTGTCAAAGGTTTCTGCCAGGTCAGAAATAAGTTCTCGACGTTCCGAGATTTGACAATGATGTCATCAACATACGCTTCTGCGTTCCGACCGATCTGAGTAGCAAGGCAGCATTAAATACCCTATTGGTAAGTCACGCCAACGTTCTTCAGTGTAACACCCATTTTAAGAAACAAAATGGGTGTAGCCATACATGTGCCCAGGATCAAGTTACACACACATACGGTACATCATCAATGGTAAACAGAATAATTATCCATATCCTTTATTTATTACATCATATCTTTATTACAAAGGACCCGTGGGTCTAGAAGAAAAATAATCAATGCAGCGGAAAGTATCTAGCGTAGACATCCCAAACCCACAGGCATCGATTGGAGGATCATCGCCTAGTACCGCTTCCTTCCTCTTAGTATTGGCTCCAATCTTCTCCTTGGGGAATATCACGTGGTATAGCAAGGGTGAGTACATGTCGTACTCAGCAAGTGGGGGAAAAGATGACATGGGGCTATAGTCAAGAGAAGGCTTATAGAGTGGGTTGCATGAGATTTTAATTAACCTAATCTCCTATTTACTAAGTGGGGTCATCCCAACCCTACTTTCACAAGGTGCTGTACTAACCAAGTCTCAATCCATCCACCTTTCCAACCATACCAACCCATCCCCAACTAATCTTGTGAGGATTCCAAGCCGCTCTTGACCGTGAGCACGGCTATCATGATAGTTTTGATACTTTGCAGAGTTTGTACCACTTTACCCACAAGTCGTGATTCCCTTGGTGCTCGTGGACGCGACCCACATTACACACTTCCTTTGGTGTGTGGCAGGGTTTCACTACAAGGCTTTTCCAAAGGGTCTCCCAGTACATGTTAGCCACTAAGGTTCCACTCCCGTCCATAAGTGATAGCCCTTCAACAAGCAGCTCATCACCCCGGAAGCCCCCTCTTAAGCCATTCGGATACAAGGATAGTCCTCTCGACTTCCATTCCCCGCTCCACCAAATGCTGCACCGACAATGGGAGAACATCTACTAGGCCAAGCCTTACCCATGTCAGTCTTGTGTTGGCACTGTTTTCCTGGGTTGTCACTCCAAGAACCGGTTCCTAGGATCTACAACAAGCCTACCACAGCATGTGCCCACGGCACCACATCCTTTCCACCTGGCTTGCATAGATCCCTAAGCCATGTTACTAAATATTTACCAAACATATCCCCCGTGACATTGTTCATTAATCAAAATTATATTAACCCACATCACATAACATAAGCATTTTAACAATTCACCCATTCAAGGCGACAAGGAACAGGGTAAAAACAATTACTAAGGAAAACACTAACAATAGGTTCCCAATAAATTGACACAAGCATGCTTCTATAAACATTTCAATAGGTTTATGCATCAAGGACACTTGCCTTCGTCCTGCGTAGAAGGCTGCTCTAACCCTTCAAATTCCTGCTCTTGAAAATCCTCGTAGGGTGGTTCTTGTGTATGCTCGCCTTTATGTAACGACATACCAATACAAGCAAAACATACAAAATCAATACACAATATGCAATAGAGGAAAAACAGTATGTAGATGCAATGGATGCAAAGGTTATGCTCCTACGAGAATTTTGGCGCAAGAATCACCTAAATTGGAGTTATGAGTAAAAAGTTATGCTAGTTTGAAGTTTTAGGGGCAAAAGGGTAAAAATAGAGGCTTTTAAGGACCTATGTGTAATTTATATAATTACAGGGACTAAAGGGTAAATTATTAGGGCTGAAAAGTAGTTATTAAAAGTATAAGGTTGTTTTTGCAAAAATTCTAGGACTCAAAATAATTAATACTAAGTGCAGGGGTTTAAGTGTAAAAAGACAGGGCCAAAATCTAATTAAAATTAATTACAGGGATGTTCCTGTAAATATTTAAGGCTAAAATAATTCTGGATGGTATAATTTTAAATAATTCTGGGGACTAAAACATAACTAAAATCAGTCCAGGGGTGTTTTATAAAATACAAGGTCAAATAATAATTTAAATAATGCATAGGGTGTTTCTGTAAATTTTTAGGGCTAAAATAATATATATACCATTAATAATATAAAAAGACGATAAATATAATTTAAAACAATTCTAGGGGTTTTCTACAATATAGGGCAAAAATATAATTTCTTAAAGGTATAGGGGCTTTTGTAAAAATGTAGTGCTAAAATAATTATTATAAAGTTCAAGGGCCTAAAAACAAATTTTTATTTGTTCTGCACAAAAACAGGGACCTAAACCTAATTTAAACTAAGCACAAGGGCTAAAATGCAAAACTGCCACAATATCCAGGAATTAATTGAATTAATTTTAAACTAGAAATGCGTGGACCGGGTCTATAGGTTCTATGGTCCATTGGTCCTGGTTCATGGTGGACCGATTACATAACCGAAGGGGTATGTAATCTGGACGGTTCGATCAAGATCCAACGGCCAGAATTAAAGGGCGGGGGAAGGTCGTCGCCGGCGGCCGGTTAGGCGGCGGCGCACGGGGGGCTCGCCGGAGACCGGCCGGAATGGCGCCGGTCGGCCATTCCTCGCCGCGAGAGTCCCGGGAGAGAGAGGGGAGGGAGGGGAGTCTCACGGCAGGTCGGGTGCGGAAGGCCGGGAGGGGTCGGCGGCGCGGCTCGGTGGCGGCGGTGGTCGGAGCTCGGTGGGGGAGTCGTCGTGGTCGCGAGCGAGCAGGAGAGAGCGGAGATGCGGCGGCGGAGCAGGGCGGTGCCGAGGGGGTGCTTTATAGGCGCGGAGGCGGGCGAATTGAGCCGGCGCGGGGCTCTCCGGCCATCAATGGCCACTAGCGCCATTGATGCGCGGCGGGGGGGGGGGGGGGGGGTCGTAACGGCCGAAACGGCCGAAAGTTAGGGGGGAAAGGGAAGTGGAGGCGGTCGCGCGCGCTGGGTGCCGGTTTCGGGAGCCGGGGAGGTCGGGGGAGGGAGATGACGGTGGCGGCGGCGTCAGTTTCCGGCGAGAGAGAGGAGAGAGAGGGGAGGAGGTGGTGAGAGAGAGAGGTGGGGCGGCGCGTGTCAGTGAGAGAGAGAGAGCGCGGGAGGAGCGGGCCGCGCGCGCTGGGCCGGCCGGGAAGGTGGGCCGCGGGGGAGAGAATGAAGGGAGGGGAGGCGGCCTGGCCGGCTGGGCCGAAAGGAGGAGGTGGGGAGAGGGGAGGGGTGGGCTGAATGGTGGGTTTCGGCCCACTGTTCTAGTTCCTTTTCTTTTCTTTTTCTTTCTCAATTCTTTTCCTTGTCTAATTCTATAATTCTATTCCATATTCCTGGTAAATAAATAATAATTAAACTAAATGCATAATGCAATGAAAATCTATATGAATATGACATGTTATGCAAATGCAATAATTTAATTTAATTTATTATAAAAACAATTTGTCCTAGGTTATTTAATTAAACTCCTAAATGCTAATAGTTGGCATTTTTAGAATTTCCAAAAGTAGGGTGTTACATTCAGACCGAAAGGCATTGTGATATAGCAATAGGTGCCGAAGGGTGTTATAAAGAAAGTTTTAATCTGATCTTTGACCTTCAGTGGGATATGGTGATAGCCTGAATAGGCATCCAGAAAGCTGAAGAGCTCACACCCGGCTGAGTCTACAATCTGATCTCTCCTGTCTCATTCCAGAACAGAGGTGTCCTACACTTTCTTCCATATAAGAACTCGAAAGGCGCCATCCCTATACTTGCTTGATAACTGTTGTTATAGGAAAATTCTGCATAGGGTAGACTCTTGTCCCAACTCTTGCCATATTTCAAAGCACAAGCTCTCAACATGTCTTCTAGTATTCGGTTCGTCCTCTCGGTCTGTCCATCAGTCTGAGGGTGATACGCAGAGCTAAAGTTCAACTTGGTGCCAAGAGATTCATGTACCTTCTCCCAAAACCTCGAGGTGAACTGAGAGCCTCTGTCAGATACTATCTTCTTAGGGACTCCATGTAAACACACTATCCTTGACATGTATAGTTCTGCCAGCTTCGCACCACTATAAGTTGTCTTGACGGGAATAAAGTGTGCCACCTTGGTTAAACGATCAATTATAACCCATATAGAATCATATCCCGACTGTGTACGGGGTAATCCAACGATGAAGTCCATACCGACTTGTTCCCACTTCCACTCAGGAATCTTTAGAGGTTGAAGTAGTCCGGCGGGTCGTTGGTGTTCTGCCTTGACACGTTGACATGTGTCACACACCGCAACATACTCTGCGACATCACGCTTCATGCCATGCCACCAATAACGAGTCTTCAATGCTTGATACATCTTGGTACTTCCTAGATGAATGGAGTATGCAGAATCGTGTGCTTCCCGTAGTATTATGTCACGAAGGGGCTTTTTGTCTAGCACACATATTTATTTACCTATCCATATAATACCCTTCTCATCTTCTGTGAAGTCGGTAGCTTTTCCTTCCTTAATGAGCATTCTGATCTCACTTAGCTTCTCATCTTCTCGCTGTCCCTTGCGAATTTCTTCATCGAGAGTTGGTTCCACTTCCATTGCCACGGCCTCTAACTCATTCACAAATCCAAGGTTCAGTCGCTCAAACTCCTTGCAGAGTGCTGGTGGTAGCCTTTCCACGATTAACTGACTGCAATAGGCCTTTCTACTCAGGGCATCTGCAACAACATTCGCCTTCCCTGGATGATAGTTAATACCCACATCATCCTTAATCAACTGTAACCAACGTCGTTGTCTTAGGTTCAACTCCGTCTGAGTGAATATGTACTTGAGACTCTTGTGATCCGTATAGATCTCACAACGATGACTAAGAATGTAGTGCCTCCAAATTTCAGAGCATGTACTACTGCCGCTAATTCCAAATCGTGTGTTGGGTACTTCTCTTTGTGCTTCCGTAATTGCCTAGATGCATATGCCACAACATGACCTTCCTGCATGAGCACATCCTAGTCCTTGCCTCGATGCGTCACAGTATATGTCAAAACTCTTATTGATGTCAGGTAAGATTAAGACAGGGGCTGACGTTAATCTCTTCTTCAATTCTTCAAAGCTGGTTTGACAACGCGGAGTCCATTCGAAAATCTTGTCCTTCCCTAACAGTGTCGTCATTGGCTTTGCTATTTTGGAGAAGTCCTTTATGAATCGCTGATAGTATCCGGCTAATCCAAGAAAACTTCTAATCTCCCTTACTGTCTGTGGTGGTTTCCAATCTAGGACGTCCTTTACCTTTGATCGACTGACACTCCTCCAGCAGAGATCACATGACCAAGAAATGCTACCTCCTTCAGCCATAATTCGCAGAGGTGGAGGTGCATTGTGGTTCTGCTGGTTGTTGTGGTTCTGCTATATATAGCGCCCAAAGTTTGGGATCATTGTTTGCATGAGCTGAGTCTACGACCAGAATTGCTCAAGGTTCGAAGCATTATTGCCCTCCTCGTTGTTCTGATTGCTACCTCCAGCGTGGCCTCTAGTGCGAACCATCTGATTAGAGTAGGTGGTGGAAGTAGTGTGAGACAAGGTGTGGTAATAACGAAAAGAAAGATCCCCATCTAAATGTATCAAGGAGTGATAAGTAACAGATAGTTTATTTTAATAAGCAAACAACGATGAGATTGTGGACAAGGTGCCGAGGCATTCTACAACCCACATCAAGCACACTTATTAAGCAAGCCAACGAGTTCATTACATCACACCATGAAAGTAAATCGATGTAAGCGTTGATTATTACAATCTTTATTCACGGGTAAGGGAATCTCCTAGGCATGGGAGTTCACTTCGTCGGAGATCGAAGGTAGGGAACTTGCGCGCTTCGGGGAGTTTGCAGTCCAAGTGCGGACACCCGATGAGTAGAGGTCACTTTGCTCGCCCATCTTGACTCGCTGGTCGTGCTTCAGTAATCCTCAGTATCGCGCAGCCTCTTCCGAAGGGTGTGGTTCTCCCTCTGTAGTGCCTCCATACTGCGGCTTAAGTCCATCGCTATTCCCTGAGTCTCGTCCATCTCCCTGGTGCTCACATACCATTCTGTAGGAGCGACGGTGTACTTCTCCGTGCCTGGCTTCCGACGGGGAATGTGTGGAAAACTTGTCCTTGCTATTCCATGGCGGTGAGTGTAGCAGAGGCTAATGAGAGCCCTCCAAGCAGCGTCGTCTATTGCAGCCCCACGAGTAGCCCTAGGGGTGCGGCCACGGTGCGTAGATATAACGTGGTCGCCGTCGTAGATGTTGACCTCCGCTGTCCATTCCTCACGAGAAGGATGATCCACTTTCTTGATGAAGTACTGAGGCTTGTTGGTGATGCCAATCTTCTCAAGTAGCTTTCGAGTCTTGGAGAAGGTCTCACCTCTAGTCCAAAAGAGCGATACTTCTCGGCCATACGGACGGCTAGGTCTTCGTCCTCATCCGAGTAATCACCATTCTTAGGCTCTTCGAGATCTTCGGGCTCTTCTAGGTCTCCTTCTTGTTCCTCAGGGTCCTCTTCTTGCTCATATTCTTCTGGTTCTTCTTCTTCTTCAGGTTCCTCAGGGTCCTCTTGTGGTTCCTCTGAAAGCGTCTCATCCCTTACTGGGGTCTTCTCGCGTTCAGGTTGATTTGCTTCTTCACTTCTTCCCTTTGAACACGCCTAGAGGCAAGGAGTCCATAGTGGCGTCTAGTCGTACTCTTACGAGCGGTTTGCTTGGTGCAGGCCATCTATATTTTAAAATCACAAGGCATGAATAAGCAATGGTTAAAGAAATCTGAAATTCAACAAAAGCAACAAAATGAGAAACGACAAGGATTAGTATTTTGTTAAAATAGTTTGTATTGATGTAAGACAAAAATAGGGTCCCTAAATGCGTCCATGGCTAACTAGGCTGACGTCCTGCAGTCGATATGGCTCTGATACCACTTCTGTAACACCCATTTTAAGAAACAAATGGGTGTAGCCGTACATGTGCCCAGGATCAAGTTACACACATACGGTACATCATCAATGGTAAACAGAATAATTATCCATATCCTTATTTATTACATCATATCTTTATTACAAAAGGACCCATGGGTCTAGAAGAAAAATACATCAATGCAGCGGAAAGTATCTAGCGTAGACATCCCAAACTCCACAGGCATCGATTGGAGGATCATCGCCTAGTACTCGCTTCCTTCCTCTTAGTATTGGCTCCAATCTTCTCCTTGGGCTGAATATCAACGTGGTATAAGGGTGTACATGTACTCAGCAAGTGGGGGAAAAGATGACATGGGGCTATAGTCAAGAGAAGGCTTTATAGAGTGGTTGATGAGCTTTTAATTAACCTAAGCATCCTATTTACTAAGTGGGGTCATCCCAACCCTACTTTCACAAGGTGCTGTACTAACCAAGTCTCAATCCATCCCAGCTTTCCAACCATACCAACCCATCCACTAATCTTGTGAGGATTCCAAGCCGCTCTTGACCATGAGCACGGCTATCATGATAGTTTGATACTCTGCAGAGTTTGTACCACTTACCCACAAGTCGCGATTCCTTGGTGCCCGTGGACGCGACCCACATTACACACTTCCTTTGGTGTGTGGCAGGGTTTCACTACGAGGCTTTTCCAAAGGGTCTCCCAGTACATGCTAGCCACTAAGGTTCCACTCCCGTCCATAAGTGATAGCCCTTCAACAAGCAGCTCATCACCCCGGAAGCCCCCTCTTGAGCCATTCGGATACAAGGATAGTCCTCTCGACTTCCATTCCCCGCTCCACCAAATGCTGCACCGACACTGGGAGAACATCTAATTACTAGGCCAAGCCTTACCCATGTCGGTCTTGTGTTGGCACTGTTTCCTGGGTTGTCACTCCAAGAACCGGTTCCTAGGATCTACAACAAGCCTACCACCACAAGCATGTGCCCACGGCACCATATCCTTTCCACCTGGCTTGCATAGATCCCTAAGCCATGTTACTAAAAGATTTACCAAACCCGTGACGTTTTATAATTAATATTAACCCACATCCCATAAGCCATCTTAAGCATTTTCTACCCAACATTCACCCATTGGTTCAAGGCGACAAGGAACAGGGTAAAAACAATTACTAAGGAAACCCTAACAATAGGTTCCCAATAAATTGACAAGCATGCAATTCTATAGTAACATTTCAATAGGTGCAATATGCATCAAAGACACTTGCCTTCGTCCTGCGTAGAAGGCTGCTCTAACCCTTCAAATTCCTGCTCTTGAAAATCCTCGTAGGGTGTTCTTGTGTATGCTCGCCTTATGTAACGACATACCAATACAAGCAAAACATACAAAATCAATACACAATATGCAATAGAGGAAAAACAGTATGTAGATGCAATGGATGCAAAGGTTATGCTCCTACGAGAATTTTGGCGCAAGAATCATTGGAGTTATGAGTAAAAAGTTATGCTAGTTTGAAGTTTTAGGGGCAAAAGGGTAAAAATAGAGGCTTTTAAGGACCTATGTGTAATTTATAAAATTACAGGGACTAAAGGGTAAATTATTAGGGCTGAAAAGTAGTTATTAAAAGTATAAGGTTGTTTTTGCAAAAATTCTAGGACTCAAACATTAATACTAAGTGCAGGGGTTTAAGTGTAAAAAGACAGGGCCAAAATCTAATTAAAATTAAGTACAGGGATGTTCCTGTAAAAATTTAAGGCTAAAATAATATTTATACAATTAATAAGGATTAAGGTATAATTTTAAAATAATTCTGGGGACTAAACATAATTAAAATCAGTCCAGGGGTGTTTTATAAAATTACAAGGTCAAATAATAATTTAATAATGCATAGGGGTGTTTCTGTAAATTTTTAGGGCTAAAATATTTATACCATTAATAATATAAAGACTGGATTAAAATATAATTTAAAACAATTCGAGGGGTTTTCTACAATTTATAGGGCAAAAATATAATTTCTTAAAGGTATAGGGGCTTTTTGTAAAAATGTAGTGCTAAAAATAATTATTATAAAGTTCAGGGGCCTAAAAACAAATTTTTATTTGTTCTGCACAAAAACAGGGACCTAAACCTAATTTAAACTAAGCATAGGGGCTAACATGCAAAACTGCCACAATATCTAGGAATTAATTTAATTAATTTTAAACTAGAAATGCATGGACCGGGTCTATAGGTTCTGTGGACCATTGGTCCACTGGTTCACGGTGGACCGATTACATAACCCGAAGGGGTATGTAATCTGGACGGTTGGATCAAGATCCAACGGCCAGAATTAAAGGGCGGGGGAAGGTCGTCGCCGACGGCCGGTTAGGCGGCGGTGCACGGCGGGGCTCACCGGAGACCGGCCGGAATGGTGCTCTGGTCGGCCATTCCTCGCCGCGAGAGTCCCGGGAGAGAGGGGAGGGAGGGGAGTCTCACCGGCAGGGGTCGCGCGGGTGCGGGAAGGCCGGGAGGGGGTCGGCGGCGCGGCTCGGTGGCGGCGGTGGTCGGAGCTCGGTGGGGGAGGTCGTCCGATGGTCGCGAGCGAGCAGGAGAGAGCGGAGGAGCGGCGGCGGAGCAGGGCGGTGTCGGGGGCTTTATAGGTGTGGCGGGGCGAATTGAGCCGGCGCGGGGCTCCGGCCATCAATGGCCACTAGCGCCATTGATGCGCGCGGGGGAGGGGGGGTTCGTAATGCCGAAAACGGCCGAAGTTAGGGGGGAAAGGGAAGTGGAGGCGGCGCGGCGGCGCGGTTTCGGGAGGAGGGAGGTCGGGGGGGAGATCGACGGCGGCGGCGGCGTCGGTTTCTGGCGACGGGAGAGAGAGGCGGAGGAGGGGATGACAGGTGGGGCCGCGTGTGTCAGTGAGAGAGAGAGAGAGAGCGGGAGGAGCGATGACAGGTGGGGCCCATGTGTCAGTGAGAGAGAGAGAGAGCGGGAGGAGCGGGCCGCGCGCGCTGGCCGGGAAGGTGGGCCGCGGGGGAGAGAATGAAGGGAGGGGAGGCGGCCTGGCCGGCTGGGCCGAAAGGAGGAGGTGGGGAGAGGGGAGGGGTGGGCTGAATGGTGGGTTTCGGCCCACTGTTCTAGTTCCTCCTTTTCTTTTCTTTTTCTTTCTCAATTCTTTTCCTTGTCTAATTTCTATTCTAATTCTATTCCTAATATTCCTGGTAAATAAATAATAATTAAACTAAATGCATAATGCAATGAAAATCTATATGAATATGACATGTTATGCAAATGCAATAATTTAATTTAATTTATTATAAAAACAATTTGTCCTAGGTTATTTAAAAACTCCTAAATGCTAATAGTTGGCATTTTTAGAATTTGCAAAAGTAGGGTGTTACATTCAGACCGAAAGGCATTGTGATATAGCAATAGGTGCCGAAGGGTGTTATAAAGAAAGTTTTAATCTGATCTTTGACCTTCAGTGGGATATGGTGATAGCCTGAATAGGCATCCAGAAAGCTTAAGAGCTCACACCCGGCTGTTGAGTCTACATCTGATCAATACGAGGATGAACGAAGGGGTCTTTAGGACAGACCTTGTTGAGATCGGTATAATCAACACACATCCTCCATTCTTTATTCTTGGGTACAAGGACTGGATTTGCTAACCAGTCGGGATGATACACCTCCTTTATAAACTTAGCATCTAATAGTCTAACTATCTCCTTCTTCATGGCGTCCTGTCTTGTGTGAATCTTCTAAGCCTCTGCCGAACCGGGGTAGCCCCAGGGGGTACCCTTAACTCATGCTCAATCTTTTCCCTAGGGACTCCCGGCATGTCAAATGGTTTCCATGCAAAGATGTCCCTATTTTCCTAGAGAAAAAGAGTGAGCGTGAGTTCCTATTTCTCGTCGAGGTTGGCCCTAGCATAAGTTACCTTATCGGGGTCCCCAGTATCGAGCATGATTTCCTTAGTTTGGAAGTCATTGGTTTGAATCCTGTCTTTGGTAGGCTTCTTTGGAACCGCCGCTCCCTACTCCTCCATGTTGACTTCCTGCTATCTCCTCATGGTCAGATAGCATCAACTTTATTAGCCATCTCACAACTGTACATTGCAATCGAAAGAATCCCAAAGATCAGAGTGGAGGGAGATTATTCCGTTCGGGCCTGGCATTTTGAGGATGAGATATGGATAATGCAGGACAACCATGAATTTAGCCATCGCCGGTCGATCGATGATAGCATGATATGCTGAGTGGCTCCCCTTCCCAGAGGATCGAGATCCTAAAGGTGCTGATAGCGCAGACACTTGATAATACAACATTTGTCCAATTTAAGTTGCATATTACATCATTAAGGTGATCAGAGTGTAGCGGAATAGTACAAGTTTATGAATGTTTTGAAAACAACGGAAGCAAATAACATTCAGAAACTACGAGCTCGACCATACAGCATAGTGATGATCCATGCCCGAAGAACATCACTCTAGCAGCACACAACATTTCTGCGGCGGCGAATCGGACTCCCAGTGGGTAGTCCAACCCTCAGGGACTTGCACGTCCCAAGGCATGCAAAGGTTCTAATATGTGGCTTGTTTAAAAGGACTTGCACTAAGCAACCTATTTTGTTCTATCAAGTTTTAATTGTCAATTTAAACGGGTTGAGCCAAAATGTAACTTTAGTTGCAACAATAGGATAAATAAACAATATCTAAGGTAAATATGACATGAGAGCAATAATAGTAACATCAATAGTACACATCATAATTACTTTCCAAGTACCATGTGCAACAACGTGATTGGCGCGGTGACCAAGTGGTACTCATTACTGCGAGGGACAACAATTGCAATTGATTTACACCAGCTGGAAAAACCCAAGATACACGACATACACACCAATTAATGTCATATATAGCAACCTTTCGCAAGAAAAGCACCTACACCTCAACCCGGGTGTGGCGATGTCGAGTGGGCATGTCGTTCTGGCAACAGTACTTCGTGGTCTGAACCGCCCACTCCAGTAGCTGGAGGTCAATGACCTACGCACCTTAACCGTCCTCAATGCAAGTGACCTTTAATGCTAGCATGCATTCGGTACTGTTCAATGACCAATGCACCTTAACCGTCCTGCCCATAAACTAGCATGCATTCGGTATTGTTCAATACTTGATCAAGGGGCCGACCACGGGACGGGTCCTAGGTTCGACGAGGCAGGGCTACCACAGTCGACACCCATGTGTTGCTGCAAACCTACACATGCATTATCCCTGCCCGGTCATAACATCAAAAGTAAACTTCTTTTAATAATTTTTGTTCCAGTGGTCAAGTTCATTCCTTAGTAATAATAATATCTAGCAAGACTAGCAATTACTAAGCATAGCATCATAGTACCGATTCTACTAAACTTCTAAAGGCAGTAGCATAGGTCATTTGGGTATCATGCAAGGTGGGTTCCAATCAATGTATGACTTAATGCAACAATAATCATAGATACTAGTAATGATAGAAGCTAGCAAAATTTTGTAAAAAGGCGAATGTAAACCAGGGCTTGCCTGGCTCAATGTTAGTATTAGCAACTACAACTTTTGCTCCTAAGAGTCAATGTCCTTTGAAAGTCATCCTCTTGCTCCTGATGGTCGTTACCTGTATGATGGAATTGAATTAACGGCATTATCGAAATATTGTTTTATGCAATGGTATGATACATGCAAGCACGTCGTGTTTAATGTCAATTAAACTATTATTATGTTCTCGAAGCCATATGCTTCAGAAAAGTTGGGTTGTTAATTAAGATTTTAGGTATATATGTTCTTTATGCAATTAAACAAGGTAAATGAGTAATATGAGCAATTAAATTAATTAGTAAAATAAATTTATATTTCTGGAGATGTGGGAATTACTGTGAACAGAAGATTATATGAGTGATTTTTGTGCCGAGTGGCAGGGTCAAAATATTTACAGATCATTTACTAGCATTAATCTAAGCAAAAGTAATAAATAAATTCCAGAGCCTAAAGTAATTCATATTTTACCAGACAAAAAATTGTGGTGGTAGATATTCATGTATTTACTAAGCAGGCCAAAAAACAAGATTTAATTTTTGTTACAATTTCTAGTGAATTAATTAGTATTTTGACAATTAAATGAAATAAAAAATACATATACAGAGACAGCTATTTATCATTTTACTCAAATAGAGCACTGGAATATGAATGCAACAAAATTTGTTTGGGCCATAATGGATTTGAATTCGATTTACTAGGAGTTTTCAAAGTTTTAGGCAATTTCTGGTAATTTCCTGATATTTCTGGTTTTAAGGAGTGGCCACATAGGAGCCATGCGGGTGACACATTAAGGCCACGTAGGCGACACGCAGGCTGCCAATAGGCGCCATCTAGCGCCGTCAGAGCGGGGTCGCGCTCGCCGGAGGGCTCGTCGCCGTGGGAACAACAAGATGGTGCGCATGCCGAGGTGGAGAGGTTGGTAAGGGTCACGAAGTCGGGATCTTACCGTATGTTCGTCGGCGACGTGGAGCAGCGGAGGTTGAAGTTCGGCGGTGTCGTGTTTTACGCTTGGAGTAGGAATCGACTCGCGGTTTCCTCCTGCAGCTTCACGGTTGCACAGTTCGAAAGCCGGCCATATGTGTCTTCGTTCGACGGAGCGGTCCTGGAGGTAGGGGCATTGTCGGCCGAAGCGGCGGTTGGTTTTTTTGGCACCAGAGCCGATGACTGGGGAGAATTGGAGTGCTATCGTCCTTCACGCGGAGAGAGATCGTTAAAGGGGAAGAGTAGCCAGCTGTGGTTGTGGGTTGCGCACGAGTGAGAAGAGAGAAGGGGGGCGGGACTCACCAGAAACGGTGAATTTTGAACGTGTAGCAGCGGTGGTCACCGGAGTGTCTTCTTTGATTTCTCTCTGAATTGGGTGAGCTCTCGCAGAGAGTGGCCAAGCGAGTGCCCTAGGGAGCTATAGGGGAAGGTGACTGGGTGCGTGGGTGCTCTCGGCTGGGCTCAGGTAGCAGGGGAGTAGTGGGGTTGAGCTCAAGCCCAGTTCGGTAATGGCAGGGAGGAGCTAGAGCGCGTTTGAGGGAAAGGAGAGAGTAGAGAGAAAAGAGTGGAGCGCGAGAGGCAATGTACTCGTGAGCTTGCAGTGCGGTTTCAAGCTGAGCAGAGGGTTGTGGTGGGTTGGGGAGTGAGAGCGGCGAGGAGGGAGGAATTGAAGAGCACCGGGTCGCTCGGTGGCGTGCAGAGAGGGAGAAGGAGCCGTTGGGCGGGCGCGGGGGGGAGGGGGACAACACTGGCAGAGAGGAGGGTCAACGGGGCTGTAGCGCGTGTAGTCCCGAGGCGAGAGCAGGCGCTGGCGTCGGTAGAGGGGAGGGCAGCTCTGCGCCGGGAGCTCTACACCAGTGGGAGGAGGAAGAAGAAAGAGATTTTGCACTGCGCCCCTTCTAGAATTTGATTTGTTACACATAGGCCCTGGCTCCAATTAATTCTAAATAAATAGCTAGGGGCCTCCAAATAAAGTGGGATTTTGCACATAGGTCCTTTATGATATTTGTGGTGCTCTGGTGGGACCCAAATGTCCAGATAAATTAGGCAAATTTTCAAATTCAAAAAAATTTAAAAAGGTTTCTAGGTTTAATTTAATTGTTTGAGGTATTTCTAAATATGGTAAAATGCTCATTAAATTCATAAAATTCTATTTTATTATTACCAATCTAATTATGAATTTAGTTGTCATGTGTTGTATAATAAAATTTCATTTGGCTCGCAATTTGTTTTGCAGGGTTTTTAATTACCTAGAATTAATTTAAATAATTGAAGTGAGGCTTCATCATTTCATTCTATATGATTCATGGTTAATTCAAATAACCTGGGGTGTCACACTGAGTCAAAATCCACCACCTGGAAGAGAATGCGCTCGGTCCTGAAGTTCTCACGGGTACCGAAAGTGACCGACAGACTGACCTGTCCAATAGGAACTGAAGTCATGCCAGGTACAATCCCATGGAAAGGTGAAGAACTCATCTGAAGATCATTGATTGACAAACCGAGCTCTTTAAGAGACTTGGTAAAGATTAAGTCCAAACAGCTTCCTCCATCAATGAGTACTTTGTTGAACTTTACCTCCTTCATCGTAGCAGCAAGCACCAGCGGGTATCGAACCGGCTTTGGGATATGCTTGGGATGATCCGACCGATCAAAGGTGATTGGCACCTCAGACCACCTCATGAACTGAGGCACAACTGGTTCCATCGAGTTGATCTCCCGAAGTTCCAGCTTCTGCTTGCGCTTGGACACATAGGCATCTGGGCCACCAAAGATAAAGTTGACTTCCTTGCGGGGCTCCTGGAACTCTCCTGAATCATCCTTGTCGCCATCATCCTTGGTCTGCTCTTTGCTATTGCGCCTCGGGGATCTTTAGCCACTTGAGCGCAGCTGTTGTAAAACCCTTCAGTTGATAGCAATCCTTTGCTTTGTGGTTTCCCTTTGGATGCCAAAGGCACGAGCCACTCAGCAGCTCATCCGTGGATAGTTGGTTTGTTCGAGGGTTCTTCTGAAGTCGCTCCATGGTGTGAACCGCATTGTCAGACTTCCTCTTCTTGTCTTTCTTGGAGGACTCGGGCTTGTTTGACCGCTTCTCCTTGCCTTTTCCTCGAATGTCATCTAATGTCGACTCACCAGATGCAAACTTGTCAGTGATCTCGAAGCACTCTTGAGCTGTCAGCTTGAGGTCATGGTTCCTCCGACCGATCTCACAAACCAAATCATCGTTGCGGATCCCTCCTTGGAAGGCGGCAATGATTTGTTGGTCCGGGACATTGGGGATCTCAGTCTTCTTAGCAGAAAATCACTTGATGTAGTCATAAAGAGGTTTGTCGGTCTTCTACTTGATCCGAGTGAGGTCGAAGTGGTTGCCTGGTTGATTGCAGGTAGCATGGAAACTTTCTATGAGCTTCCTATTGAGGTCTCCCCAAGATGTGATTGACTCCTCTGGAAGAGATGTGAGCAATATCCAAATGGCTGGATCCAGGTAGACCGGAAGGTAATTTGCCATTACGTAGGAATCACCTCCAGCCGACCGAATCATCGTACTGTAGAGCTACAGCCACTCTCGAGGGTTGGTCTGACCATTGTATTTTTTGATAAGGACTGGCTTGAATCCTTTTGGCCATTGAGCTATGTGAAGCCTAGGGAGGTAAGCATTGATGTCATCGATCTTGTCGTCGGTAGGCATCAGCGACCGCCTATGCCAGTCTGGAGACGGAGTTGGACGACGGCCGTGTCATGGACCAACATCATCGTCATGACGACACCACCGATGGTCATTATAATTGTTATCGTGGCGATCCCGATCGTCACGTTGATGACGGTTGTCGCGGTTGTCTCTTTGAGGAGGATCTTGATGGACCTCTCGTCGGTTGTTCCGTCGGTCATCCCATCGTTCTTCCATTCTCCAATCATGGCATTCCTCTTCATAGTGTTGGTTGTCCCGAGCGCGTTCTTCATAGTGAGAGTTGATGGTATCTCGTCCATCACAGAGACTGAGAGAATTTCTTAGATCTTCACGCCTATGCCGACCTCATGAAGATGCATGACTAGAGCTTGTAACCGACTGAGATTTTGCGGCCTCTTGAGCTGCAGCAGCCTTAAGCATAGCCACCGCCTTCTGCATCGCAAGGGTCTGATAATTCGCATCGACCATTAGAGTGTCGAGCAAAGTTTTGGATCCAGTGATGTTATTCTGAGGAGTGTGGTATACCTTGACGCCATCCACTTCGAGTTCTGGACCAAGATCCAGTTGGTGTGCGTTGCGTGAACCGCACGACCCTCTTGGTCGACAGCGGTGACCGACCGATAAGTCATCAACTGGAGGGTTCTCCTCCTGTTGACCTCCTTCGGCCAGTTGATTCAGGTGGCCATCGACGGGGTTACCTTCTTGTTCACCGTCTTGGTCACCATCTTGGTCTCTATCCGCGGGATCTGCTATATCCACCATGTTGATAGTATGGGGATATGGGTAAGTGGATCCGACCGAGTCCTCATCAAAGGACTGATCTGACTCTGAATTGTTCCCGAAGGAAGGACATTCTTCCTCAGATCCGAGTGGAACCAATGCGGGGATCATGCCAGGCGAACTCGGTGATTGCGCCATAGAGACGACTGCGGCCGAGTCGGATCTGTGGTTTTCTAGACCTAGGGCTCCATTGTCGCTGACCGTGAAGTCGAGCGTTCCAAAGGAGATCTTGAAGTCTGGCGAGTACAGAATGATGGGAATTTGGGCCATCGTAGTCGACGAAGAATCCCGGCGAGCCTTGTCCCCTACCTGGCGTGCCACTATCGAAGCTTGAGATTGGCAGTAAATATATAGGGCTATGTCGAGACTAAGAACTATGATGATAACACAAGACAGCGAGTTATATAGGTTCAGGCCCTCTCAATGAGAATAAAAACCCTACATCCTGTGCTCTATGTATTGATTGTAATCTGAGGTATTTCATGTGTCGCTACTGCTATTGTATCGTGTCTCCCTCGATGGGGGGTACCCTGCCTCCTTATATATCCGGTTGGCAGGGGGTACATGAAGAGTCCTAGTCATATCCCTTTAGGATTTACATAGAAAGTCTATCTCTACATGCCTTGTCCTCCAAACCGAGTCGGCCGGCTTCCTTGTTGATGAAGTACCCGGTCGGCTACCGACTTAGTCTTGTATGAGGATACCCGTAAAGCAAGTATCCCATACTATGTGTGTGGTTCCTAACCAAGGCATTTGACTTTGCTTCTTTCCATCTACCTCTAAATATGGCTTATGTGGAGCTCATAGTAGGGGAATAAAGAAGGCATATTCGTGTCTCATATATTACTAAGTCAAAAGCTAGATCCAAGGTGAAAACAAGTCATGAATTGTGATCAATCATGTGCACATAAATGGATGGGATGGATGGAAATGCGAATGATGGATGCTCCTTTTGAAATCCCCCCTCTCTTTATTTGACAACATGGGCTATCTTTCTTTTTTTTCTTCTTTTCTTTACCCCATGACTCTTTCTGTGAGCATAATTGGAGAGGGGGTTTCTCAAAGCATGGTGGAGCACTTTATTTTGGGGATGGATGAATATGAATGATGTTATCTTCCGGTGTAGAAGAATTAGCATAATTCGAGTCACTTTATTGATTTTATCTATAAATATATAAGATCTAGCAATATTTACCGTGTTGAAAACACTGTCTCAATTAAGTTTGATCTGTTTGAATCAGTGAGGCTGCATCAACTTTTACCACTCACTGGGTGGATAGAGCTGGATCCGATTTGTTCATAGGTAAAGTCGATAGAGTTCTATCGGGACGTTTAGCCGATAGGTTATCACGGTTCGATCGATTCTGAGTCACCGGCACAATTATTCTTAGATTTTGAGAATGGATCGTCCCCTTGTTATGATAAGATAGATCAATGATATTTAGGCATATTTGCAATACCAGCTACCAGATCTATCGACTTAGCACTATCGACAGGGTGTGTTTTCGCGCGTATACTCTAGTTCTATCGACTCTGCCCTATCGACTCTACACTATCGACTCAGCAAGTATTGGCATGCTTTCTTTTATCTGTTAGATCTTGTTGTGTTTGATTCAAACCTTTATCGCCATTATAATGAATAGTATTTTGTGTCTTTAATTTGCCGATGAGCCGATATAGTCAGCCAATTAGTTCATCTCATCTAATAATTATTCTCATAATGTTATCGGCTGATTTCACTCACAGTGACTATCGGTTTTCTTCACCGGCCTGTCCCAGGCCGGTGGCCCATAAAATCTAACTGTTTGTATCTTTGTCGATTTGCAGGGAAAATCAACTAGCACGCCCTGGTTTTCTGTATTGAGCCTGCACTGGAGCTAAATAGATCTCCCAGGTTATGCGTGAAGATTTTCGTGTCAACAATGACCCTGTTGAGTGGTTCCTTATTTCAGCCTGAAAACGACCCTGTCGGCCGGTGAAAATGGCTGTTTCACAGTGGTGATGGGCCGATGGGGTGTTTCTTCATATTTTGCATATTTTGGCTCTTTTATGTCTGCAAACACAATCTCACCAAAACTTCTGGAAATTGTTAGTAATAAACTCCTACAACTATGTTGGTTATTTATTTTATATGTATTATGTAGGAATTTGACGATCAGATTTAGCATTTAAGGACCATCAACAACACCCCCACACTTAGCCTTTGCTCGTCCTCGGGTAAAGGAATAGATACTAAGGTGAATCATAGCTTCTTTTGACACAAGACTACCATGCAAATTATTCCAAATCATACCTGCACCAATGAACTTTGAAGAGTCTATCACATCCCCTTGGGTGGGTGAAGAATGGAATGGTGTTGACTCTAGTCATCTTTGCTCCTTGTACTGAGTAACTTGGGTTTTTATAGGATTTTCAAGAACAAATCATGGCCATTCTCCTCAAATGATTCTCTTAGATCACTCACAATTTGTGTGGTTCCTCACCAAGGCATTTGACTTTACTTCTTTTCATCTACCTCTAAATATGGCTTATGTGGAGCTCAAAGTAGGGGAATAAAGAAGGCATGTTTGTGTCTCATATATTACTAAGTCAAAAAATAGATCCATGGAGAAAAAAAGTCATGAATTGTGATCAAGCATGTGCACATAAATGGAATGGGATGGTTGAAAATTCGAATGATGGATGCTCCTTTTGAAATCCTCCCTCTCTTTTATTTGAGAACATGGGCTATGTCTCTTTTTTTTCTTCTTTTCTTTACCCCATGACTCTTTCTATTAGCATAATTGGAGAGGGGGTTTCTCAAAGCATGGTGGAGCACTTTATTTTGGGGATGGATGAATATGAATGATGTTATCTTCTGGCATAAAAGAATTAGCATATGGATGATGGTGGATGATGGAGGTGGATGAATACTCCTTTATGTGTAGACTCTCTCTTTCTTTAAAATGATATTGGACATGGCTATTTCTTTTCTTTTTTTTCATCCTGCTCAAAGATGAGAGCAAGTTTTTTTGGTAGCCATGCCTTCTGCAGAACAATTGAGAGAGAGTCACAACAAGATAATCATGGAGTATTTCCTTTGGTGGATGGATTAATGATGATGATGGTAGAAATGCAACCTTCGAATATAGAAGGTTAGCATATGAAGGGAATGTGCACATGTTCTTGATCGACAAAACATAACAAGTTTCTCACTAGGGTCACAAGAATTTGACAAAGTTCAATGAAACAACAAGCAGCATATGCATATGGTTTTCAATATAACTATCGTATGACTTTGGTAGGGCATTCACACCATTGAGGAGAGGACCATTCATTTTTATTTTTAAAGAGAAATTCCCAAGCACTATAGACATAAGAGCAAGATTTCTTTCATCACACCATATCTCATAGGTCAACTACTTAGGTGACATGCTTCCCTAAAGATGTAGTTCACAAGTAACAAGAAATGAACTAGGAATAAAGAGCACGCAAGTCAATCAAAGAGAAGCATGAAGATGAGGGTTCACAAGCTTTAGTTTTCAAGTTAAATTTATTGATTAATTCAGGATAAGTTTGATTTAACTTGGAAACATGGAGGAAAGGTAAGAGTCTATAAACCATCGCTCTTGAAGAGGTAGAGGTCAAGGGGAACCATGGCTGGGTCGACTGCCCATGTAGGTTGGTCGACATTGCTTGGAGCCCGATCGCCTCGCCCTATGTTGTGTTGGCTTAAGTGACGATGTGCAACGTGTTGATGGGAGGCCTTGTATTGTTTGTGCGTTCAAAATCTTGAAGGCCTCACCCACACTTGATCTTGTACCTGGCTGCTTTATTTGAAGAAGAACAAATACAAAAACAAAAAGGGTGAAAAGCAAAAGGGACTCTACTGGCTTTATGGGCCAAATAGAGTCACAACTTTATTTATTATTATTTTTTTCCTTTCTAGGTGCACTATAAGATTGAATTGAATGGAAATAAAAAGGTAAAATAAACTAAAGCGCCATTGGGCGGAGTTCATAGCCGGATGTGCGAATTAGGTCCATAGACGGTGGTGGCTCAAGAACTCGCCCTTCGGAGTAGAAAATGATAGGATAGAAGTTTGCTCCATGGTGGAAAAACAAAAGAAATAAAAGGAAAAGAAAAAAGAAAAGATATAAGGATGAACAAGGTTCAAAGATGATACAACAAACATTCCCCGGCAACGTCACCAGAAATGCTTGTTGGTATTTTTTACGATCACAGATAAATCCATAAGCGCATGAATACCAATGTAGCACTTCACCTAGGAGTATTCTAGGTTATTGAATCACAAGGAACGTGTGTGTAATAATCTTCTAAGCTAGTCCGTCCAAGGACAACAAGAATATGGTAGGTAGAGGGTAGAGAGGATTCCTATGGTCAAGGCTCCTATATAAGATAGGTTCAGTCTATTACTACTTAATTCAGGCACCGGCTTACCCCTGCATCCGCAGGCGACTCCGGCCAACTGCTCTACGACGTACCCAAACATGGAGGATTACTAAGGCCGGATAGGCCTGTCACCACCTACCGGCCACCTCTAACAAACCGTGGGGCACACAGCAAACAAAGGTAACCTCTAGCCTAGACACTACGTCTACGCTATCAATTACTATCATTGTCTCGGATCCACGCTTATAGAAGACTAAGATACTCTAATTGAATAGAGCGATGATCCCGTAAGAAATAAAGGAAAGAACTTACTTAAATAAGAAACTTAAATACCAAATAGGAAACACAAACACTTACTTGAAAAAGAAAGCATCCGTCAAGGTACAAGCGTGGGGAAGATCACCGACAAACCCAGCGCTTCCTCGATCTCTCCCTCACTCTCTCCCTATTTTCTAAGCACTTTGGCAGTGATAAAGCCTTTGTTATGGAGGTCTAAACTCTCTTCTTATGTGTTCTTCTATTCATGCTGAATTCCCCCTCTATTTATAGGTGGTAATGGGCAGGGGGGTACTTGTAGGTGAAGAGGTGTCGGTAGGCAAAAGTCGGTCCGCCAGGCAGCGGGCCATGCCGGGTGGCCATGTGTGCTGGGCGGCCGGGTATGCCGGTCGGGCATGCACCACTGGGCGGTGGGGTAGGCCGAGCGGCCGTTAGATTTGGTCGGTTCCCAAATGACTCTCTTCCAATGGCTCGGATATTGTCCCGAAGGCGGTTATTGGGTTGGTTTGTACCGACTTCCCCGTTTTGGGGCCGATAGGCTTATTGGGCCTCATGGGCAAGCAACTCCGGGTGGTAACCCGAGGCCTGACGGCAAGGTAGACCGGGCGGCAACCTAGGCCGGGCGGCAAGGTTGGCTGGGCAGCGGCCTTGGCCGTGTGCCAACCCCCTCCGGGTCGCCACTTGACCTCTCCCAGTTAGGCCACTTGACGACCTTATTTCCTTAGCCATATATCATCACTCTTAATCCGAGAGGAGAAAATGACATCATGGTGAAGTGTTTTTTGCATTACCACCGGGTCGGATGGTCATCCTGAAAAATGACTCTAGTTAACTAGCCAGGTAGCTGATTTCAGCCGTATATGACCCTGTTGGCTGGTTCCTGATTTAAGCGTGAAAACGACTCCGGTTAACCAGTCGGGTGGCTAATTTCAGCTGTATATGACCCTGTCGACTAGTTCCTTATTTCAACTTGAAAATGACCCTGTCGGCCGGTGAAACTGGTTGTTTCACAGTGGTTATCGGCCGATGGGGTGTTTCTTCATATTTTTGCATATTTTGGCTCTTTTATGTCTGTAAACACATATCTCACCAAAACTTGTGGAAATTACCTACATCTATGTTGGTTATTTATTTTATATGTATTATGTAGGAATTTGACGGTCAGATTTAGCATTTATGGACCGTCAACACCATCCTTCCGAGACCTCGAGAAAAAATCATTAGCATTATTTGACCCCTCTTTACTATTCCACATTTGTGTGCCATAGTTGATAGGGTGACTTGTGGCTTGCATACACTAGTGTGTTTAGCTTCCGTATTGTGTACTCATCATGAAAACTAGCATGTGTAGTGTCTTGGCCTACTAGAATTGCTTAGGTTGCAACAATTGTTAGGTTATAGTGGTGTGAAATTGAAGTATTCGGATTTGTGGTCGGCTTATCGATTCATCCTCCCTCTCGGTACGCCTTTGGTCCTTACACCTACGATATCAATTCCTCCACCCTAGGATGGATGATGGCCATGATCTAAAGAAGGTTTTCCATGGTTCAGGGGAGGTAAAAGTAGACTTAAAAGCAATTTTGTTGGTTTCACAGGTGATGAGATTTGTGAGGTAGAAATCATTACAAGGGCCTAGATATAAGTGATGCTCATCAACACGAGAGGGGATGCAAATCTGGTTCTTGAGTTCCTAGATAAATAGGAGATGAAGCAACTATTAAAAAGGAGCTAAGAGTGGTGAAATATAACTACTAGTTCATGAGCAAGAAAGGAAGCTACATTGGATATGAATCTATGTACAGTAATAAAGGACATTGTAGATTGAATCTAAGGTTTAAGATCTAAAGCCGAAAGGGAGCAGAGAAAAAACTTACCTCGGGAACTTTGTGTGGAATCGCCATCGATGAGGTTGGAATCTGCTGTGCATGTCGGTGTTGGAGCTCAGGAGTTATAAAAAAAAAGGCACCGGTGGAGCGAGCGAGAGGAACAAGGTGAGAAGGCTCGGGCTTGGGTGAAAATGAAGGAAGGAAGAAGGTGCATTTATCTGGATAGGACTCTGGTAGGTTATAGTAAAGACGTGCGGTAAACGAGGAGATAAAAATCTGGCGCATGAAGATTTTGTACCCCGGACTTGGGAGGCATGTGTTGGCACCAAAATTTGGACCGGTCCCATTGGTCAGAGACAAGGAGTTGAAATTGGCCAAGGTCAGCAAGGTTTGATGGCCAAAGGGAATAAAGTGGGCCCAATTGGGTTGTTTTATATTTTTCTGTTTTAGTTTTTTAGTTTTGAAATAAATCTAGTCGGTTTCTTGGTTTGGAAGTCAAGGAGTCCTGGCTGACTCGGGTCAGAAATCCGTTGCATGGGTCTATAAATATGTAACAAAGTCTATAATTGAGTTCAATCTATCTTTATTCACCTTGTTTGGGCACTATCTCGATTAAGTTCGATCAGCTCGAATCATCAAGTCTGCATCGTCTTTGACCTGTTGTTGTGTAAATAGGGCTAGATTCGATTCGATTAGGTTCTATCGGGGCGTTTAGCCGATAGGTTATCATGGTTGATGAGGACATCACCATGCTAGATACGCGCATATCATGGCCTTCCCCAAGTTACAAGTCGTCACCAACTCGGTCGCCGTGTTCGTCTCGGATTCAGCCGACACCCCTTCATGGTTTTGATGATATCTCCCACATCCGACGTCCAAACGAGGCATTCTTTAATGCGTTGGAAAGGGGGCGACGATGCCGTCATTTTGTTTCTGGTCCTAGCTCTAGAAGGGTCGTGAGTCATAATATGTGACCATGACAAGGTGCTGCGCCACCTATTTTGGGCCAACTTGGCCATGTATCGTGTTGAGCCTTAAGCCCATGTTTTGGGTGCCCCCCTGGTTGCCCCCAACCCTAGGATGTCCCTGGTTCCTACATAAACTCATTAGCCGCCGTCTTTTAGTTTTGGGTTTTGTTTAGTTCAGTTTTCCAGAGAGAAACTTGATCGAATTATTGTAACTGTGGCGACAAGTCTTTTTACAGTAATCCAGGGCCCCTGTTCTTGTTCTACACCACTGTGGCAATTAGTCCTTTTGTGTTCAGAGCTTGAACCTTTTCTTGTGTTTCGCTTCATCCATATTTGCAATTTCAGATTGCGTGTTTATCCTCTCTTGCTTATGTTCTCGATTTCGCTTGCAAGAACAATCAAGTTGTGCTTGGTGTAACGGTTGCGGGGTTGGATCGTGTCTGATTCAAGCCGTGTCATCAACGTCGAGTTCCCCAAATTCGAGTTTATCCCCTTACCTCTCGGAAGATCGGGCCATATCTACATCAAGTGGTATCAGATTCCTAGGTTCCCCGTGAGGTATTATCGTGTTCTTCCCTTTAGATTCGTTTGTGTTCATCACCTTTTGTCCACGAAAAAGCCTACAAAAAAATATTTCCCCACCATCCCAGACATTGTTTAGCCTTTGCATAATTTAATTTCAGAGTCCGTAGTGTTGAGTTTGTGTCCTAGTTGAGTTCAGTTGCTGGTTTGAATTTGTGTTTTGATTTGGTTTGTGTTTTGATCTCCGCTGCACACCACCACCACCATCGTGTTTTCTATTAGATTCACCATCGTGTCACCCACCCACCATACCCACAATCTGTTGCCAACAAAAAAACCCTACCCGATTCTGTTTCCCTCCCCCCCCCCCCCCCCCCACCACTCAAACCCTATCTTGACATACGTTCGGTAATAACAGGCATAACTTTTCGCTCCTTGCTCCGATTGGGCTAAAATTTTTACAGCAGATTCTTGACTCAAAGTTGAGGTGACCCACACTCGGCTCCACCCTGTGTGCTCTTGTCAAAAAATGCAAAAAAAATCAGGAAAGAATAGAAAAAAAATTGTGAAGTCAAAAATAGCGCTTTCGGTGAAACTTTGTGATTTTGCCTACCCTTTGCTTTCCCTCTGTTTGAGTTGAAACTTCTTGTGGTTCCTTACTTTGTGTCCTCTATCGTAGAAAAATAATGGAAAAATCATACAGAAAAATAAAGATTTTGATTTGCACCCCCCTACCCTGAAAATTCTAAGTGTGTGAAGTCTGTTTTGATCCTTGCTGCCTTTGCCATTGTTCTTGCTGTCACAACTATTTTTGAACACTTTTCTTTTGCCAGCAATTAGGACACTGCTTTTGATATTTATTCAGTGCTACTATCTGTTATTAAATTGTGTTCCATTGACATATATATTAGCCTTCCAAGCTATACATATTGCAGCACAAGTTTCTTCCTTGCAACTGTTACACCCAAGCTCAACTACAGATTGTGTCAACCTGTTTGGCTTTGGTAAGAACACTTGCAAGATTGTGATACATTGCTTCTGATATTGTCTTCCACTTTCTACACCCTCTGCTGCCTACTAGTTGATAGGGCTAATCTTTTTGTTTAGTCTTGTCTTTTCCTTTTAACCATGTCAGAGAAAGGGAAAGGGACACCTGGAGAGTTGGAGTCCCCTACAGACTTCAATGATTGCGTGTCCAAGGCCGAGCTCACGAAGCTTCTTGCGGACCTGCGTACATTCATGGAAACAAAGTTTGCCGAATTGATGGGTCACATCAACACTGTTGCCCACCATATTGAGGATGTTGAACGACGACCTCCACCTCAACAAGCTGCTGATGATGATGATTTTGACCATGATGCAGACCGTCTTCACTGTAATCGACACGGTATGGGAGGTAATAACAATCGTGGTAATACTGATACTTTTGTTAAGCCCAAATTTAACATACCACCTTTTGCTGGTAGTGCTGATCTTGAAGCATACTTAGATTGGGAACTTGCTGTTGAACAGAAATTTAATTCTCATTTAGTTCCTGCTGAGCATAGAGTTAGACTTGCTACTAGTGAGTTTACAGGTTTTGCTCTCTTTTGGTGGAATGATCTTTGCAATACTAATGCTGCTATGCCTGCCACTTGGCCTGTTTTGAAACAACGCATGAAATCTCATTTTGTTCCTCCTTATTACCAACGTGATTTACGTTTGAAATTACAATATTTGACACAAGGTAGTAAAACAGTAGAGGAATATTATCAGGAATTTCATATTGGTTTAGCATGTTGTGATATACATGAAGATGATGTTGAAACTAGTGCTAGATTTTTTGGTGGTTTGAACCGTGATATCTAGAATTTTGTTTACTATAAAGAGTGGAATAGGTTCAGCCAATTATATCATATTGCTCCTAAGGCTGAACAAGAAGTACAGGGATGCCTTCCACAACAATTTTGCAGGTCCAACACTAAGCAATCTCTCCAGCAACGCACTGGAGTAGAGAACTTGAAGAGTCAGGTTGCTAAGCCACCAGCAACAACTCTTCCACTTGCGCCTACTTCTGAA
Organism: Eleusine coracana subsp. coracana; assembly: GCA_032690845.1. NCBI lineage: Eukaryota > Viridiplantae > Streptophyta > Magnoliopsida > Poales > Poaceae > Eleusine > Eleusine coracana. The sequence continues at coordinate 30,459 of MU847716.1, forward strand.
GCGAAATCGTCTAGTGTGCAGCACCAACACCAGAAGAAGGTTGCTACTTCCGGTGCTAGGAGTGGCTTCTCCACCACCATTATTTGCAACCGCTGCAAGGGCATGGGACATGTCATGAAGGATTGCCCTAGTCGTCGTGCTTTCATCGCTACTGCTAATGGGTATGAAAGTTGTAGCGATGTTGAAGATGAATTTGCTCGTATGCCTAACCTTGTTGCAGATTCGACGGAGGAGCCGGAGACTACCGCCATTGATTCCATTGCTGCCACCGTAGGTTTTTCTAGTCTCATTGTACAGCGTGTGTTTACCACTCAGGTGGGACAAGAGGAAGAACAACAACGCAACAATTTATTCTACATGTACCTCATTGTTGCGGACCGCCATGTTCTCACCATCATTGATACTGGAAGCTGTAACAACTTGGTAAGTTCTGATTTGGTCAGCAAACTTGGCTTGACCACACATGCACTACATCAGCCCTACCACATCAAATGGTTCAACAATAGTGGTACGGTACAGGTAACTCGATCAGCACGCATACACTTTTCAGTAGGTTCTTATCAATACTCTGCTGATTTTCATGTTGTACCTATGCAAGCATGTTCTCTTTTATTAGGCCGTCCATGGGAATATGATATGGATGCTGCCCACCATGGTAGAACTGATACATATACATTCGTGCATAAGGGCAGGAATATTACTTTGCGTCCGTTATTGCTTGCTGATATTAGAAATCATTTTAAACTGCTTGCTGAAAATACTGAGAATAAACATGATAACAAACAACTTTCTGATGTTAAACATAAGGCTATTTAGTTATAGGGAGGTGCTTTTCTTGCTATGACATCTTCTATCGATGATCATGTATCTTGTACTTTGCATTCTGCTAGTACTAACCTTTTGCAGGAGATTGATGATGAGATGGAGTCGAGGGCGACTCCAATTCAAGAAGGGGAGGATGATGAGTACATCACCATGCTGGATACGCGCATATCATGGCCTTCCCAAGTTACAAGTCGTCACCAACTCGGTCGCCACGTTCGTCTCGGATTCAGCCGACACCCCTTCACGGTTTTGATGATATCTCCCACATCCGACGTCCAAACGAGGTGTTCTTTGATGCGTTGGAAAGGGTACGATGACGCCGTCATTTTGTTTCAGGTTCTAGCTCCAGAAGGATAGTGAGTCATAATATGTGACCATGACAAGGTGCTGCACCACCTATTTTGGGCCAACTTGGCCATGTATCGTGTTGAGCCTTAAGCCCATGTTTTGGGTGCCCCCCTGGTTGCCCCCAACCCTAGGATGTCCCTGGTTCCTACATAAACTCATTAGCCTCCGTCTTTTAGTTTTGGGTTTTGTTTAGTTCAGTTTTCCAGAGAGAAACTTGATCAAATTATTGTAACTGTGGCGACAAGTCCTTTTACAGTAATCTAGGGCCCCTGTTCTTGTTCTATACCACTATGGCGATTAGTCCTTTTGTGTTCAGAGCTTGAACCTTTTCTTGTGATTCGCTTCATCCATATTTGCAATTTCAGATTGCGTGTTTATCCTCTCTTGCTTGTGTTCTCGATTTTGCTTGTAGGAACAATCAAGTTGTGCTTGATGTAACGGTTGTGGGGTTCGATCGTGTCTGATTCAAGTCGGGTCGTCGACGTCGAGTTCCCTAAATTCGAGTTTATCCCCTTATCTCTCGGAAGATCGGGCCATATCTACATCAATGGTTCAATCGACTTCATAGTGCTTGATTTGATTATTCACTATTTTTTGACAGTTGATTGCCCCCTTGCTACATTAAGTTAGATCTGTGCTTTTCAGGCATATTTGTAATACCAGCTAGCAGATCCATCTTCTTAGTGTCATCGACAGGATGAATCTTTTGCATTTGTTCACTATAGATCTATCAACTTCGTTCGATCAACTCAAGGTTATCGATAGAGCGGGTTTCTACATGATTGATGTTCACTTATCGACTTTTGTTCTATCGACTTTACTCTATCGGTAGTTCTTTATGCTTTATCGATTTATTTAATTAAGAATGCCGATAAGCCGATTAGATTACTTTTTCAATTATTTTTATCTACTTTTGTAGCATCAGTTGGTTTTCACTTTCCGTGACTATCGGCTTTCCTCATCGGCCTGTCTGGGGCCGGTGATCTATGGAATTTGACCGTTTGCTTCTCTTTGTCGGTTTGCAGAGAAAATCGACTGGCACACCTTGGTTTCTTATATTGAGCCTGCACTAGAGTTAAGGAGATCTCCTAGGTCACGCGTGGTGATTTTCACGCCAACAAATGTGTCTTTCTTTTTCCTTTTATCTGATAAAGATGTGTGGAGTATAAACAGTTTGAAAATACTTATATTTTTTTGGTCTACATTAGGTCTGTGTTCATGGTCCTTTTCATATGTGTGACAATAAGCTATGCAAAATGCAACCTTTTAATTACTTGTGCCCTCGGGCGGAGCCAACATGGTTCATGGATATCCAGCATTGTTTGATAACTTTGAACACTCATGTTTTAAATCCTAGCTCCATCATTATGATGTGCCTACCAACTCTAGTGATAGGGCAGAGATGTTTTAAGTTATCGTTACTAGGACATCTGCGCCACAAACAAATTAAAGAACGACAAATTTCTGGTGTCGAAAAAGCACTGTAGTGGCGCAGGCTTGTCTTCCATAACACAACTATAGCTAAAAAAAGTGTTTGTAGTAGCGCGAGATCTCAGAACAAGACAACCCGCAGTTGTAAAAGCCTTTACATCCTCAACTGCCGCTATTGTTTCACAGATCTAGCGGTGGTTGACATCTTCAACCGCCTCTATTTACTTGAGTAATAGTGACGGTTGACATCTTTAATCACCGCTACTAATGTTTTTTTTAAAAGTAAAAATATGATATATACAGAAATCATAGAACATACATACAAAATCACAAAATATATATAGACATTTTAGCATAGTCACAAATATCTACCCAATACCTGTTCAATGCTACATATTCACAAATGTTTACGCAATTACAGAATGTTGAAAGGACCGAGTGACCGAGAGGGGGGGTGAATCGGGAACTCGCACTATGTACCAATGTCACACCCGGTTCCAACGACCGAAACGGAATGCATGTTTATTGTGATAAAAGAATAATATCTTTATTAAATTGATAACATTATTACAAAGGTGACCCGTAGGTCAAAAGTAAAGGATTACATTACAGTGGAATAACTAAGTGTTGGCGTCCTTCAGCTCCCACAAGAAGTCGACCGGAAGACCGCATGCCTAGAGCTCTCCTCCTTTGTTGTCATCATTGTACCATCCTTCTCCTGTAGCTGAGCAGCAATGTGGTATATAGCAAGTGTGAGTACATGTCGTACTATTGGTCGTAGTTACGCACCCACTTATATACCACAAGAGGACGGTGTACAGTTGTAGCTCTTTTTTCCTCAGAGTATTCCAAGGTTATCGAATCCATAGGGAACGAGCGGGACTATTAATATTAAAGGCTTACTAACAGATTGCAATGGTTGAGTTGGTGTGAATGTTGACGATGAGAGAGTGATGGATAAATGTTATTAGAGATGTAACAGGATAATGAAGGATTCTCTCCTTAGGATTGGTTCACTAGCATGCAACCTTATTCTTATTAACTCGGATGATGATTCCAATATTCTACAAGACATGGTGGTTTCGTTCGCCCCGGTTGTCACTACAGAGGTTATTAGCTCCCCACTGGTTTCTTGCACTATGCAATGGGTAGATGTCACACACCAAAATTTCAAATTTTGGTTTGTGACCCAATTCCACTAAATTTCAACATTTTTTCTATAATAGATTAAAATTTTATTATAAATTAATTAGATAATTATAGAATTATAATTATTTTAGACAAAAGAGCTATTTTCTAAATTTAAATAAATTAATTTAGGTTATTATTATTAATTGTTGCGTTCATGCTCGAATAGTTGCATTAGGTTTTGTTGTTTGGAAAAGATTTTGAAAATCGATTAGGAATGGGAATTTTTCTTCAATTAGGGATTTTGGATGAGGAAAACAGAATAGAAAAGAGGAAAAAGACCCCCCCCTGGCCTTTGGGCTGACTTCCCCTCGGCCCAACCTCTCTCTCCTTTCTCTTTCCTCACCCTTCGGCCTTGGGCCAAACCCCCACCCACGGCCCATCTCTCCCTCCCCTTTCCCCCCCCCCCCTCTCCGCCTGGGCCAACTCCCCTTGGCCTGGCCCAGCAGCCCTCCCGCTCAGCGCAGCGCGCGCATGGCCCACACCACGCCAGCCCACCCGCGACAACCCACCCGCGCCATGCCTCGCCCGCTCGGCCCACCCCGCGCGCGCCCGGCCCACCCCGCAAAGCCTCCCGAACCCTAGCCGCCGCCACCCGCCCCTCGGCGTGCGTGCCCGGCAAACATAGGGCACCGCGCCCTATAAAAGGGCGAGACTAGCCCCTCGCGCCACCCCTTCGACCTTCCCCGTCGTCGCCTCTCGCATCCCACCTCTGCCGGCCCCGCAATCGCCGCCGCAGTCGCCGAAGCCCGCCGCCGGTGCCCGCTCGATTTCGGCCTTACTACGCCTTCGCAAACCCCCAGGTGAGCCCACCTCTTGCCGCCGCCTCCCCTCGACCCCTTCTCGTCGTCGCGCGCGAGCCAGAGCATCTCGTCGTCGAGCTCCGGACGGGCCTCCGATGGCCGCTGCCGCCGGTCCACGGTGGACCCGTGGACCCTCGGGTCAACGCCGGTCTAGAGATCCGTAGACCCGGTCCACTGGGTTTAGATTTAAATTAATTCATTTATTTCCTAGATAATGATAGATTTGCAAATAGGCCCCTGGATTTTATTTAAATTATATTTTGAACCTAATTTCATCATAACATATATTTAATTATATTTAGGCCCCTACTCTTTATGTTAATTGTAATTTAATCCTAAAAAATTTGGAGAACCTTTATAAGATTATATTTAAAGCCCTGACTTTTCACATAATTATTTTAAGCACTGTATTTTCATAGAAACACCCCTGTACTTTATTAAAATTATTATTTTGGCCATGTAATTTTTACAGAAACAACCCTGGACTTGTTTTTAATTATTTTTAAGTCCTACCTTTTTACACTTTAACCCCTAGACTCCACCGAAATTACATTTTGTTTCCTAAACTTTTCATAAAATTTATTTTCACCCTGTTATTTTACAATGAAGTCCCTGTACTTTTGTAAAATTACTTTTAGGTCCCTAACCTATCTATTTTTACTATTTTAGCCCTAAAACTTCAAACCATCATAACTTTCAACCGTAACCCAGATTTAAGTAATTCTTGTGCCAATGTGATCGTAGTGATTAATATTATTTATTTATATAGTCTTATAGTAATTTGCTAATTTTACTATTTTAACCCTACACCTTTAAACTTTTGTAACTTTTTACTCAAAACTCCGATTTAGATGATTCTTGCGCTCACGCAATCATAGCAACGAGTACTATCTTTTGAAATTTATTTTAAAGTATTTTATTATTGTTTGGTGTACTATTTCTTAATTTGTTTATATGATTGTGTGCATGTTGTGCCTACGTGACGTTAATTAGAGAACGGGTTGTTCCTGCAATCGCAAGAGCATGACTTGAAGACCTGAGCAGCAACACCTATTTCCAGGCAAGTGTCCTTGATGCATTTTATACCTATTATAATGTTATTGTAGAATTGCATGCTTGTGTTAATTGATTGGGAACCTATGGTTAGGGTATTCCTAGTATTGCTTTATCCTTTCCCTTGTCGCCTTGAACTAGTTGGTTGGATGGTTGTGGGTAGATAATGCTTAGGTTGCTTGTGGGATGTTGGGGTTAATATTAATCTTGATTAATGAACAATATCATGTGAGAAAATAACTGGTAATTTATGTTAGCAACATGGACTTAGGGATCTATGCAAGCCGGATGGAATGGATGTGGTGTCGTGGGCACATGGTTGGTGGTGGTAGGCTTGTTGTAGATCCTAGGACCCGATTCTTGGAGCGATAACCCAGGACAACAGTGCCATCACAAGGCTGCTATAGAACAGCTTGGCTGATTAATTAGGAGTTCTCCTAGTGTCGGTGCAGCATTTTGGTGGAGCGGGGAATGGAAGTCAAGAGGACTGTCCTTGTATCCGAATGGCTCAAGAGGGGGCTCCTGGGGTGATGAGCTGCTTGTTGAGGGGCTATCACTTATGGATGGGAGTGGAACCTTAGTGGCTAGCATGTACTGGGAGAACCTTTAGAAAAGCCTTGTAGTGATCTCCTGGCCGCACACCAAAGGAAGTGTGCTAGTGCTTGGCCAGCATGGCAACATGGAGACTCTAGTCCACCTGGCAACCGGGGACAAAATCACGACTTGTGGGTAAAGTGGTACAAACTCTGCAGAGTATCAAACTATCATGATAGTCGTGCTCACGATCAAGAGCTGCCTGGAATCCTCACAAGATTAATTGGTTATGGGTTGTGGTTTGGAATGGTTGGGAATGGTTGGTTGGTGGATGGGATTGGACTTGGTTTGGATACTACCCTATGGGTTGATGGTTGGGATGACCCCACTTAGTAATTAGGATGCATAGGAAATTAAAAGCTCATGCAATAAACCCCTTTAAAGCCTTTCTTGTCTTTAGCCCCATGTCATCTTTTCCCCCACTTGCTGAGTATGACACGTACTCACCCTTGCTATATACCACATTGCTGCTCAGCTATAGGAGAAGGATGGTACACTATGAAGACGATGGAGGAGACTAGGCATGCGGTCTTTCGGTCGACTTCCTGTGGGAGCTGAAGGACACCAACGCTTAGTTCATTCCGCTGCAATGTAATCTTTTCTTTTTGACCTATGGGTCACTGTTGTAATAATATTATCATTTTAATAAAGATATTGTTCTTTTATCACAATAATTGTCATGTGTGCATCAAAACTTGATCCTGGGCACGCATACAGATGCATTTGGTTTTGGTCGTTGGAACCGGGTGAATTCATCAAGAGAGTATCAATAAGTATGAGAGTTACATGACCAGGTCCTGGCACCAGAGAAGAGAATATGAGACTACTCGCTCATCCTCCTGCTAAGCATAGCAGAAGGGCGAGAAATAGCACTGGAACGCGCACATGCCGATCGGCGCAACTGTCGCGCCGATAGGCGTGACCTCCCTTCTGGTGGTTCTCGTCGGTGTTGACCAATCGTCGATGCCAATATCCTAAAACCCTAGTTCTAACAACTGGATATCGTGATTCCTGTCTCTCTCCTTCCTTCCTTGGCTCTTGATAGATGTCTTCCTTTTATATCAGGCGAGATTAGGTCAACTTCCATCGACTTTGATTTGTATTGGGCTGGGCCTCTGTCCTTCGACCGAATTATGCATTTCATTGTCCTTTACCCTCCTGCACCGATCGGTGCAGGCCCGCGCCAATCAGCGCGGCTCTGTACCTGGCCCATCCTTGTTGCTCTTTGATTCCTTATCCATAACTGCCCTATTTTATACCTGTTTCCTGTAATTACATCCAAAATAGAACAACTAAGAATATATGCAAATATGGGATGAATTGTTAGTCAATACCACCAAATTAAGACGTAAAACATCCCTTTTTGGTAGATAAAATGGGTAACTAGAAACCACCAACAGTTCCCCCACACTCAGATCATTGCTAGTCCTCGAGCAATACAAAATCAAATATGTAGCAAGAATCTTCACATCACCTCTCCTTCAATCAATATCAATTATCATTTTTACTTGCCCCACAAAGATTTTCTCTCACCCTCTTTCAAACCAATCAGTACTTCATACTTGATTTTAATCAAATTACTACAAAACCTTTTCAAAAACGATTTGAGTTTTCTTCACTCATCCTTAGCATTGAGCATCATGCAATTGGTCTTCTCTAAATCTCTCAAGTGTATTTCCTTCCCTCCCCTATCTAATCAATGATTGGATATGGATTTTGGAGGGCTATATAACTAATTAAACCATGTCAACAATGTGCTCAATCATGCCCACTAAGAAAGGATTTTCTAGGAAAAGAAATTTTAATGACTGAGAAGAAGAACAAAGGAGATCTAAAGAAAATGAGAACAATGGCAAAGAGTAAGAGATAACTAGAAAGCTGCTTTCTTTGATAATCTTGCTGCATCTCGGGGAATAATTTTTCTCTTTGTCTCTTTTTTTCTTCTTTTTTTTATCTACCCCAATCGGTTCCACAGCTGCGCCGATCGACACAGTCTATATATTTATTTTTTTTCTTTTTTCTTCCTTTTTCTTCCTCTTTATTCTATTCCCAGTATGATCGGCAATTTGTGTCTTGCATCAGCAACAAATGTTTTCTGAATCCTCTCTTTATTGAGAATATAGGTTATATCAAGGAGGAGGGAGAAGCAATGACTAGAAATACAGAGGTAAACAAATAGATTATCCTTTCCTAATTTGGTCAAAATCATGAGCAAAGAGTTGACAAGTTACTTATAATTCAATTAATTCAAAAGTGTAGCTTGCTCTCATTCACTTGGCTTATGTAGGCATATCAGACCCTGCTTTTGCTTTGGCTTCGGATGAGTCAAAAGATGTTTTCACAAATTCAATGCTTAAAAGGTAAGTGGTAACCAATTAATTCAAGTAATCGACCGATCAATCATCAAAAAGATAAGATAAATAATATAGGGCACTTTCAATTTGACAATCGACACTAACGTTATTAAAGACAATGCAATGATTCAAACTACATAAAGACTTTTAAAGCAACTCTCAACATCACTCGTGACTCTCTTAAGAAAAACAAACAAAACTAAACTTCAAAGCACTTAAAGACCATGACTAATGGAAGCCCTTCCCCCACACTCCAAATTTGCAATGTCCTCATATTAAGAGAAGAAACTCAACTAATCATGGAGACCATGCCTGTTCAAGACTCGAAAAATCCGTCTTATGTTTCTTATGAGAAAAGTGTAATCCCTTTCATTCATCTTGATTGCATCATGGATTCTCCGATCCACATCCCTTTGATGCATATGGGCATGATCCCTCTCTTGATACAATCTTTCAATACTCCGGCGGCAGACAGGACAACAAACTGGTGGTTGCAGACTATGATTTTCAACACTGTAGGGGGAGACACTGTTTAAACCCCTCTAAGCCGATCGGTGCAATGGCTGAGCCGATCGGTGCAGTGGTGTTCTTTCTTCATTGTGATTGTCTCTGCTTCCCTCTACATTACCATTAGCTCTTGCTGAAGTTCCTGCCACCCTGTCATTGATACATTCTGCAAACGTTCCCCAATTTTCAAACATAGGACTTCCAGAGCTTCTCTGCATATCAGAATCATCTCTCGCATATCCAGACATACTAGGATGACCACTCTCCAAATTTTCTAAACAATCTAACATGTCAAGTCGCTATCTCATTCAGAATGCCTTTGAATTGGCTTACCCAATAGTCTAGCATATTTGCGAACCTCAGGTGTAGTCTTACACTTCTTTGCAGTAGGCTCTTTGTCTTCACTTGGCAGAGCCATCAGATCAATAAATTCAGCCATCTTCAGTTTGCGCGGATCGGCTCCATCGTTGCGCCGATCGACGCAGCTGGCGGCTTCTGCCAATTGTTCCAGGTTACGGTCACGAGTCCCCTTGTTTTGCTTTCTTCATCAAATTTCATCATTATCTCCTTAGGTGTCTTCCCTCCACGAACTGTGCGATAGCCATCATCATATACAACCTCTCTGGGTATGAAGGTTGGATCTTCTACCAATTGGAGTTCAACCTTACGTTGAAGATCTTTAGCACAAAAGAGACACATGCAACCTTCGATGCAACTATCCCTATGAATCTTGTTTTCTTGAAAACCCTCCCAATTGGTAAGAACCCTAGGAGAGGCTTCATCTTGTCTAGCTTGAAGATCCTTTTCCGCATCCAACTGGTACATGGCTTCTTCGGCTTCCTTGTGCAGCTGGAGTTCGTACTTGGCAGCAATATCATGTTCGCTATAAAGCTGGCACTTATGGATTGTGCGAGCGCTCTCTTCATCTAGTTCTTCTTTCTCTTGCTTAGTCAATAATCTTTCAAAAGACAAGAAATCTTCATATGACAAAGGCTTAGCAAGATCAAGAAGACCTTCCATGGTGTACCTTTGAGAAACGGCCTCACCTCCAATAGGTCCTATAGATTTTCCTTTGCACACCAAAACTCTCCTCATAATCTACCGAAGTTCATTGTCCATCTTTACCTTGTTGGCGTTCCATGCGTTAGCTTCGCTTTCCTTCATGAACTTCTTCCTTAGATCTGACCAGACCACTGGATCATCTCGTGTTGGCGTCAATACTTTGTCAACTTCGTCCCAGGACCAAATTTCAGAAAGCTGTGGAAATTCGCCGCCGAGCCGATCGGCTCACTGTTGCGCTGATCGGCGCCGCCTTGATTGCTTTCCCGACGCGTCGCCTTCCATAGCTTCCACCTTTAGGGCTTTGTTCTGGTGAGTATGTAATGCGAGTTGATCCGTGGGGTTGCTGCCCTCTCATACTTATATCCCTTAATTTCCAATTGGACTAGGACTCTATCTCTTATTTACGGAATTCATCTGTCTTAACAAGGCAAGGTCCAAAACTGACTCAAAAACCAAAAAGGTGCTGCCAACACCGATTGGTGCCAGGGTTGCGCTGATCGGACGCAACACCGCGCCAATCGGCATGGTACACTATTTTACCCAATCAAAACAGAAAAATCATGAAAATCAAAAACATATACAGGGCTTTTGTTTTTACGTCGTTAAGCTTGACCACCCATGGCACTAAGCGGTGAAGTACACATCAAAAGATTTTAATTCAAAAGTGTCAGGTTCTAGATATACCTTTAGACGTTGTCCATCACCATGTACTTGTTCCTTTTTCCATCCATTATAATCAACAGCTCCTGAAGGTAACACCGTATTCACAAGATAAGGTCCTTCCCATTTACTTTGTAGTTTGCCTTTACCAAATAATCTGAATCGCGAATTAAATAGGAGTACCTGATCTCCTTCCTTGAATTCCTTCTTCAAAAGCTTTTATCATACCACTTCTTTGTCTTTTCCTTATATTGTCGCATTTTCATATGCACGTAATCGCATCTCTTCCAATTCATTTATTTGAATTTTCCTTTTCATACCGGCGGTATTAAGATCCAAATTCATTTCCTTTATAGCCTAATAAGCCTTATGTTCCAATTCCACTGGTAGGTGACATGATTTCCCATAGACGAGTTGATATGGCATCATACCAATTGGTGTCTTGAATGCCGTCCTATATGCCCATAATGCTCCTTTAAGCTTTATAGCCAAACTTTTCCTTCCTTCATAACTATCTTCTGCAGAATCCCCTTTAACTGCTTATTTGACGTCTCTGCTTGTCCATTTGTCTGAGGATGATAAGCTGTTCCAATTCTATGTTCAACCCCTGATCTTGCTAACAACCTGTTAAATTCTCCTCTTGTGAAATGCGATCCTCCATCTGTAATTATTATCCTTGGTATTCCATACCTTGGGAAAACTTGCTCCTGAAGTATATTCCTTGATTCTCTTGTAGTATTGAACTTGCATGCCATTGCTTCAACCCACTTGGAAACATAATCAACGGCAACCAATATATATTTGCATCCATGAGAATTCACAAATGTTCCCATAAAATCCATACCCCATACATCAAATATCGACTTGAAGATTGTACTTAAGAGGCATTGCATTCCTACTGTTAACATTTCCTATTCGTTGGCATTGAGCACATGTTGCAACATACCTTTTTGCATCTTCATGCATAGTAGGCCAATAGAATCCACTCGCCCATACTTTCGCCTGTGTTCTGAAATAGCCGTATTGTCCCCAATAATCCGAAGAATGACATTTTGACAAAATGCTCGCTCTTTCTTCTTTGGGTACACATCTTCTCACTGCTCCATCCTGACAATACCTATACAAGTATAGGTCGGCCCGTATGAATTTTCTTATTTTGCTCTTAACTCTTCTCCTTGTATTCTAGTTCATCATATTAGTTTGTCCCTTCAAACCTTTGATAATATCCGTCATCCAACTCTCTCTACGATCAAATGCAGTGAACAGCGCTCTTGTTGTATTTCATCTTTTATTGGCTCAGTTGATAATGACTCAAGACGAGACAAATGATCTGCTACAGAATTTTCCACTCCTTTCTTCTCTTATTTCCAAATCAAATTCTTGGAGCATCAATACCCACTGCATTAACCGAGGCTTAGATTCCTTTTTTGAAACCAAATATCTTATAGCAGCATGATCAGTATATACAATCACTTTAGAATTTAGAATGTAAGATCTAAACTTCTCAAAAGCAAATATAACAGCTAACATCTCCTTCTTAGTTGTTGTATAATTGATCTGCGCCTCATTCAAAGTCTTGCTAGCATAATAAATAGCATGCACTTTACCTTCTTTCCGTTGTCCAAGAACAGCTCCAACTGCATAATCACTTGCATCATACATAATTTCAAAAGGTAAACACCAATCAGGTGGCTGCATGATGGGTGCAGAGCATAGAGCTTCCTTTAACTTTCTGAAGGCAAAGAGTCTTTCATCATCCATAATGAATCCTGTATCTTGCTTCAATAATTCTGTCAAGGGTTTAGCAATCCTCGAATAATCCTTAACAAATCTATGATAGAAGTTGGCATGTCCAAGAAAACTCCTTAGAGTTGTAAGATCAGTAGGGGGAGGCAATTTCTCAACTATATATACCTTTGCCTTATCAACCTCTATCCCCCTATTCGATATAACATGACCAAGTACTATTCCTTCTGTCACCATGAAGTGACACTTCTCCTAATTAAGAACCAAGTCACATTCAACACACCTTTTCAAACTTCTCTAAATTATCAAACAAACTATCAAATCAGCACCATGTACGGAGAAGTCATCCATGAATACCTCCATAATATCTTCTATGAATCAGCGAATATTGCATTCATGCATCTTTGAAATGTGGCAGGTGCGTTGCAAAGACCAAAGGCATCCTCTATATGCATATGTCCCGAAAGGGCAAGTAAAAGTAGTTTTCTGTGATCTCTGGTCTTTACTGGTATCTGAAAGAAAAC